>CM068493.1:146459-261459 GCA_034769265.1 Remorina albescens
AAGTACATAATTGGCCCCCCGGCGACACACATCAACCTTCATGTTTGTGTCTAACAGTTGACGGATTCTGGGCCGGATGGTCCAGCTGGTCCGAGTGTTCCTCCACCTGTATCACACAAGGCCGAGCGGCTACCAGGAGCCGCCACCGCTCCTGCTCTAACCCCGCCCCCTCATCACAACCCCCCAGCCAACCTTGCCAAGGTCACGACCGCCAGAGAGAGGACTGCACTCAGCTTCCTCACTGCCCAGGTACCCGACCCGAGCCCACCCGACTCCAAACTTAAACCAGGTGTTTTCATGAACCCGACTTTGTGACCAGGTTTCCATAGAAACGGTGATGAGTGAGTTGCTTCAGAGACTCTCAGGTGTCCAGCAGTGATGACGAGGTTCAGGTTCAGCTGGACAAACTTTCACAGACCAGGACTCGGCCATGACTCTGTTTCTTCCCGTCTCTCTACCAGTGGATGGAAGTTGGGGGCCCTGGTCCCCCTTCACTTCCTGTTCTGTTACCTGTGGGGTGGGGCTTCAGGTGTCAGTCAGGAAATGTGACAGTCCCAGCCCCTGATCACGGAGGCCAGCCATGTCCTGGGGAGGAACGTCAAACCAAAGTCTGTCCAACCAAAGTCCACTGTCCAGGTACAAAGACAGCCTGGATCCTTTCACCTTTTGTCTCAGTCGCGTCCCTCTGACGTCACTTTGAGTGTGTGTTTGCAGTGAATGGGGAGTGGTCAGAGTGGTCGTTATGGAGCCAGTGTACGTACCCAACTGGAGACAAGAGCATCCACTGTAAGCAGATCGGCGGCAGCCAGATGCAGGAACGCCAGTGTCTCCACAGAGCTCATGGTGGAGCCATCTGTGAGGACAATCAGCTCACTAACATACGTGTCTGCTATGACGTCAACAACTGTCCCCGTGGGTGACACACATTTGTCTTTTAGTCCCTGAACCTCAGCTGTCCCCAAAGCCAAATAGCCCTGTGTGTGTGTGTGTGTGTTGCAGTGGACGGGACATGGGACAACTGGACACGGTGGAGTTACTGCGATCCTCCCTGTGGAGTGACATCAAGCCGCTCCAGGAAAAGAATCTGTAAACCAGATTACAGCAAGTACCGGTCAGTGTGTGTGCGAGAGATAAACGTACGTCACACCTGTCAGTTGTGGTTGTGTGTTATCTTGGTCTTCAGTGTGTTACTGCAGCAGGTTCAGTGTAGAGCATCAGAGGAGCTTTAATGATCTTGTGGAGAATCAGTTCCTGGTCTGGACTCTGATCTACTTCGCTGACATTGTGGACGTTGTGTGTTACAGCGCAACTATCGGCCGCCGGAAGGAGAAGGCCACGTTCTTTGGGACTCCTGACGTCAAATGTGGCCCACCGCCCGATGGCGGGGAGTCTCAGACCCAGCCATGTGTCAACGCCCCCCCCTGCCCCCCCTAACAGGGTCATCTAATCAACAGACTTGCTGTGATCCCCTCACTGATGATGAAGCTAAAAACACTGAAGTAGTAAAAGCTTCGACTTTTACTCATTAAAATAACACCTTCCACTGTGCTCTTATTGTTAAAGTGTTGTTCTTGTTCCTGTCTCCTACAGGGGCCCTCAGAGGCCCCCAGACCTTTACACTCCAGGTGGAGGGAAACTTAGCTGGCTTACTCATCGGACTACAGCCTCGACAGCTGCAGTGACCGATCGCACCTTGATCTGTAGTGGGTCAGGGTTCAGGTCCGGCTGAAGTCCAGTCCAGGATTTGGTAGCTGTTCTGGGAGTGTGTGCATGTTAGTGCACATGACCGTCAGGTTATCATTAGTGTGATGTTAGATGTGTTTTCATTAGTGATGGTGGCAGCGGCACGATAATTAGCCAACTTCCTGTTACAAATATTAAGAATCTATTCATCGAATGTTGCTCGCTGGCTAACAAGGTAGCATCATGGCAGTCTGGAGACAAAGCTGGACCGGTCTCCTCGGTCTGGATGGACAGAAAATCATGTGGTCACACCCTGATTGGATGTACTCGGCAGACATGGAGGACAAGTTGTTAGCTAGTGACATAGGAATACTCAAGCTTAAGCCCCGCCCACTCTGTTTTATTAACAGGTAACTGCACAAAAGATGAAAGGTCACATCTTCATGGCTCCTCCCACCAAAAATAGCATTTTATCTGCTCAGCAGGTTCAATCAGTGCACAGCCCCCCCCCCCCATTCCTGCTTGGCTGGGGGTGGAGGAGCCACACTCCCAGCCCCCCATCCCCCCCCCAAAAAACTGTTTGACATCATGGAAGTGTCCCCAAAGGGTTTTTGGGTCCCAGCTCCAGTATTCGCAGGACTTATTGGATCAGTAACACTCCAGTTCATCCTCACACCAGCTTGGTCCAGTGAAGGGTTGTCATGGTAATGGAGCCACAGCGAGCAGCTCCAGGATCAGGTGACCTGCTGGTCCCGCCCTCATTATACAGAGCAGGTGGTTCAGGTCCATCACCATGGCAGAGACACACAATTGGACCAGAACCAGACTGAGATCTGAGATCTGGACCTTCAGTCCTCATTCTAGTGTAAGAACTTTATAGACAAATGAAAACAGTGAAACCACATCAGACCAGGAGCGTGGTCTGTGAACCTGGTCTTAGTTCATCAGGTCAGAGCGGCGACACGTATCAAACATGGCGGCTGCATCACATGATCTAAGACTCTTGTCTGTATTTTAGATGTGATGTGTCTCTCAGTAAAACCAGAGAAACTATGTGATGATGTCATTGTGACATCACACCAGCAGCATCACATCAAACTGACACGCCCACTTCAAATAAGCACTGCAAGTCAACCCACGAGGTCATTTTCAGACTGAACCTGGACCCTGAGACCAGGTTTTTCCTCAAGGAAGCAGATTCAAGAAAACTTACATGGAGGATCAGAGCCACAATGACATTGACTCAGCCAGTACCACAGTCTCAGAGTCCCGGTCTACAGACTGGGACCAGCAGGAAACGAGACCAACATAGACCAGATTTTCTGTTTGTCCAGTTCGGTTCAGCTTGTTCACTTTTTCTTCTTCAAGAATTCAGAAAGGTGGTCAATTATTTCAAAATAAAAGCCTGCACAGTGAATCCATGGTGATGTCCCCACTGCCCCCACCGTCCCCAATCCCCAACTGTCCTCACTGCCCCTAACTGTCCCAAGGTGATCCTTCAAACTAAAGCTGTTGGTTGAAAGAACCTTTATTCTGAAAGCCATGAGGCTCAGTCACATCCTGAATCATTAGGAGCTAAAGCAGCAGACTGACTATCCATCACATCTGAGTTTCAACCAGAACCAGAGCAGATCCTGGATCTGACCTAGATCATAAGCCAAAGGCTTTTCGTTTGAAATACTGACATTTGTCACATGACCACGTTTCTTCACTCAACACAAATTAAATTTAGAATAAAAACATTTTTTAAAAGTTTGTTTCACATGACTGCGGCTCTGATCCTCCTTTGCAGCCGCTGAACAGGTGACGTCACCACCCGTGCCCATTGCACTTACAGTGGACTTCTTGACCTAAGACAGGCCTCCAAGGACCGACTCCCACAATCCCTTGATGAGTTTTAGATTTCAGCATCGTCGGTGATGGAGATGTTTCCTTTAGTCCAGCTACTCTGTGATGACATCAGACGAGAGGCGGAGTCTCCACATCCCCAGCCCCTCACCTGTCAATTCCCTGTGAGCCAATCAGGGAGCCCGGAGGTGGAGGGTGGATCATCTGAAACTTGCCCCTGAAACAGGACTGAGCAGAAGGAGCTGACTGGCTGCAGTCTGAGTCGAGTCTGATTGTTTCACGTTCTTCAGTCAGCTTTGAGCGTCCAAGAAACAGGAAATCAAACGAAAGAAAACAACTGGAGAGAAAAGAAGAGAGGAAACATGAGTCAGGCCTGAGTCCTGGCCCCTCCCACAGCTGGTTACGGATCAGGGGCCTCTAATCTTATAAGGCTGATGGTTACTTTACTTTAATTTATTAGCGCTATAACTGATGTGTGTGGGAAAGTACAACTGACTGTTGGCCATGTTGTCTGTGTGCTGAATAGAAAAGGAGCTCTTACATTGACTTTTGATAGCTTTGAACTGCCTGCACCTTTAGGGTGCCCTAACCCTTTAACCTTCAGACTGTTGGACCTTTAAACTTCAGACTGTTGGACCTTTAAACTTCAGACTGTTGGACCTTTAAACTTCAGACTGTTGGACCTTTAAACTTCAGACTGTTGGACCTTTAAACCTTCAGACTGTTTGACGTTTAACCTTCAGACTGTTTGACGTTTAAACTTCAGACTGTTTGACGTTTAAACTTCAGACTGTTGGACGTTTAACCTTCAGACTGTTGGACCTTTAAACCTTCAGACTGTTGGACTTTTAAACTTCAGACTGTTGGACCTTTAAACTTCAGACTGTTGGACCTTTAAACTTCAGACTGTTGGACCTTTAAACTTCAGACTGTTTGACGTTTAAACTTCAGACTGTTTGACGTTTAAACTTCAGACTGTTGGACCTTTAAACCTTCAGACTGTTGGACCTTTAAACCTTCAGACTGTTTGACCTTTAAACCTTCAGACTGTTTGACCTTTAAACTTCAGACTACCTGGACTTGTATGGAGTAAATGAGGCCTGTCTTTCTGTGTCTCTCACCTTCAATGCTACGTTTGGGCCTCGACACCCGGCTGGCTGCTCTGCTCTGGCCCCCGCAGAGAGGGGCTGATTTCCTCCTCAGGGTCGTAGTAATAAAACTTCCTCAAGTAGGCGATCAGAGGCCTGAGGACAGAGAGTGAGAGAGGTCTATTGGCTCTATTGATCATTCCCGTATCAATAACCCTCTGACCTGGTGAAAAGGTGAGTTCATTACAGGTCAGTTTGAGCAGACTCCATGTTATGGGCTGATTAAAGGTTAAAGGTCAAATTGCCACAATCATATCAATATCAAGAATGAACTGATTATAGTCTGGTTCTTTTACAAATAAATAATTTATTACAGATTCAAAGTTTTTACACACACACACACACACACACACACACACACACACACACAGGCAGTCATTGTTTTTAAACCAGGTATAAGATCAACATATAAACCACCAACACCAAACACAGCTGCTAAACATCTGGACCAGACTGAGTCACCACACATTGTGGGTTTGAGGTTCAGGTTCAGAGTGTACTCACGTAGGCAGAGGCAGCTCCTGGATGTGGTCTATCCGGACCAGCTGCCTGATGCAGAAGCGGCAGAGATGCTGCAGAGATTTAACACTGCTGAACCTGGAGACTGGGTACAGGAGCTGGACCGGGGTTGGGGGCAGACCTGAGGACCACACAGTTACACCTGATGAGGAGTAAGGCAGCACTGAACTGAAGCCCCCACAGGAGCAGTGAGCGTCAACACACCTTGGTTCTTTAACATTAACACCTGCTGCTGTAAACAACCAGTGAAGAATTAATCTCCAGATCAGGTGAATTCAGTTTCTACAAAGGTAACGTGAGGTCATCACTGTTGCGCTCAGCTCAGATGTTCACAAGGTGACATCACACAGGCAGAATAACCTTTATGGTGAGGACACCTCACCTGTGCTCAGTGTGAAGTGGCCCTTTAACTCCATATTGACAGGAACGGGGGTGGTGTGTTGGACAGGGACAGACGGGTGAGAGACTACGAGGTGAATGGTTGGATGGTTACCTGGGACTCTGGAGCGCAGGAAGTAGAGGAACTTTCCATTCTTGGAATGCATGATGGCTCTCTCTATGAACTCCACAACCGAGTGACAGCGGTCCTCAAACTTTGGGTGACACCACAGACTGAATGTTCCTGAGGGGGGAGGACGAGACCACGTCAGTGTTCAGGACCTGGGGGGGGGGGGGGGGGGGGGGGGTTCTGCACATCTGGACACTGCATCTCATGATCAGTTCTGATGACAGGACCATCCCAGTTCAGAGGCCACAGCAGGGGATCATTCACAGTCCTACACATCCCTTGATTCATTTCAAAAAGCTCAGACAGTGTCAAGGGCCCAAAAGTTACTGAGGAAAGTGTATGTGTTGCCTTGGTTGCTGGGTAACAGAAGCCATGGTTTGGAACATAACAGGGAACAGCCAGTCCACAGAGGGCCAGACCTACTTAGACCAGGTCTTCAGAGGGATGTGATCAAATGTCAAAGGTCAGGATCATATATAAATGTATAAATGTTTCTGGTCCTTATTCAGGAGCCAAAGCTGTGACATCATGAAAACTCGAGCTCCACACCTGTGTGAGTGTGTGAGTGTGTGCGTTACCTCTGTAGTGCTCCATGCGTGTGTGGTGTGTGACTCCCTGGGATCTGAAGCTCAGACTCAGGATATATCGAGGGTCTGAGCTGTCCCGGACCAGGAACGACCCGTCTGGTTTCCCCTTCAGCTTCATCTCTGCATCCTCCCAGTTCATCGGCCCCCAGTACCACCCACACTGGAACACGAATACGAACACACATTAACACTGACCCCCCACCAGCCCTCAGACACAGGTAGGACCGACATGACCCTGGAGTTGGAACTGTTTTAGGTCCCTGACTCTGGACTGGTTTCCTTTCACCAGTCAGTCTGACAGCCAAGCCTGTGATTGGCAGTGACAGTACACCCAAAGCTAATAGGAGTGCACTCTTAATGTGAGCCCCACTGACACATAAACAGGAACTTATTCTGTGTCTCTAGACCACATAGTGGATTTAAGGAGGTCTGAAGTGCCTCCTGGATCCAGGCTGGAGCTTCACATGTTTGTATGATATTGAAATAAAGATGGCGGGGCTTCGCACCGACCTTCTCCAGTTCTCGTAGGCTGGTGGCGAAGCTGTTGGCGTGGGGTCGACTGAGGGGGCATCGGGGGGCGAGTCGGGGTGGGGGGTGCAGTCCGTCAGGACGAAGAGGAACCGGTCTTGGTAAACATCTCAGGAAGGTGTCTGGTCCAGAACAAAAAGCTGTTAGTTTGTGTGTTTGTGTGCTCGTGTGAAAGATGGAGAGGGTGTGTGTCCTACCATTGAGGCTCAGGCTGTGTTGGATGGTGCTGAGGGAGGGGGGCAGGACCAGCGGTCGGGGGGGCAGGGATTGCATCGAGGCCCCCACACTGCGTTCGGTGAAGGGCCCCTGCTGCTGGGGAGGGCCCCCGAAATCATCTGGAGACCAGAAAGGACAATGGTTGACAGTCAGAGGACAGGAAGATGGACAGATAGAGAGAGCAGAGAAAGGAAGAAGAAGAGGAGGAGGAAGAGGAAAAGGAAGAAGAGTTGGAGTACCAAGCAGACTGAGGCTCCGTCTGGGAGGAGGAGGAGGAGTCGGGGGATGTAGAGAGTTACCCCCTCTCCGAGAAATATCCACATCAACCAGAGACACCGTCTCACCTGGAGACACACACACACACACACACACAGATGAAAAGCAATATTAGTCCAGAAAAGTGAAGCTGTTAAATGTTAGTCTTCAGTTTAAGAGGAAGAAAGAGTCTCCGCACAGACAGGGGAACACAGAGAGAGGAGGAGGAGGACGAGGACAGAGAGACAGGAGGACAGAGAGACAGGAGGAGGAGGAGGACGACACAGAGAGAGGAGGAGGACGAGGACACAGAGAGGAGGAGGAGGACGACACAGAGAGAGGAGGAGGAGGACACAGAGAGAGGAGGAGGAGGACACAGAGAGAGGAGGAGGACGAGGACAGAGAGACAGGAGGAGGAGGACGAGGACACAGAGAGGAGGAGGAGGACGACACAGAGAGAGGAGGAGGAGGACACAGAGAGAGGAGGAGGAGGACGAGGACAGAGAGACAGGAGGACAGAGAGACAGGAGGAGGAGGAGGACGACACAGAGAGAGGAGGAGGACGAGGACACAGAGAGGAGGAGGAGGACGACACAGAGAGAGGAGGACGAGGACACAGAGAGAGGAGGAGGAGGACACAGAGAGAGGAGGAGGAGGACGAGGACACAGAGACAGGAGGAGGAGGACGAGGACACAGAGAGGAGGAGGAGGACGACACAGAGAGAGGAGGAGGACACAGAGAGAGGAGGAGGAGGACAAGGACACAGAGACAGGAGGAGGAGGACGAGGACACAGAGACAGGAGGACAGAGAGACAGGAGGACACAGAGAGAGGAGGAGGACGAGGACACAGAGAGGAGGAGGAGGACGACACAGAGAGAGGAGGACGAGGACGAGGACAGAGAGACAGGAGGACACAGAGAGAGGAGGAGGAGGACGAGGACAGAGAGACAGGAGGACGAGGACACAGAGACAGGAGGAGGAGGACGAGGACACAGAGAGGAGGACGACACAGAGAGAGGAGGACGACACAGAGAGAGGAGGAGGACGAGGACACAGAGACAGGAGGAGGACGAGGACACAGAGAGAGGAGGACGAGGACGCAGAGAGAGGAAGAGGAGGACGACACAGAGAGGAGGAGGAGGACGAGGACACAGAGAGAGGAGGAGGACGAGGACACAGAAGAGGAGGAGGATGAGGACACAGAGAAGAGGAGGAGGACGAGGACACAGAAGAGGAGGAGGACGACACAGAGAGAGGAGGACGAGGACACAGAGAGAGGAGGAGGAGGACACAGAGAGAGGAGGAGGACGAGGACAGAGAGACAGGAGGAGGAGGACACAGAGACAGGAGGAGGAGGACGAGGACACAGAGAGGAGGAGGAGGACGACACAGAGAGAGGAGGAGGACACAGAGAGAGGAGGAGGAGGACAAGGACACAGAGACAGGAGGAGGAGGACGAGGACACAGAGACAGGAGGACAGAGAGACAGGAGGACACAGAGAGAGGAGGAGGACGAGGACACAGAGAGGAGGAGGAGGACGACACAGAGAGAGGAGGACGAGGACGAGGACAGAGAGACAGGAGGACACAGAGAGAGGAGGAGGAGGACGAGGACAGAGAGACAGGAGGACGAGGACACAGAGACAGGAGGAGGAGGACGAGGACACAGAGAGGAGGACGACACAGAGAGAGGAGGACGACACAGAGAGAGGAGGAGGACGAGGACACAGAGACAGGAGGAGGACGAGGACACAGAGAGAGGAGGACGAGGACGCAGAGAGAGGAAGAGGAGGACGACACAGAGAGGAGGAGGAGGACGAGGACACAGAGAGAGGAGGAGGACGAGGACACAGAAGAGGAGGAGGATGAGGACACAGAGAAGAGGAGGAGGATGAGGACACAGAGAGAGGAAGAGGAGGACGAGGACACAGAGAGGAGGAGGAGGACGAGGACAGAGAGACAGGAGGACGAGGACACAGAGACAGGAGGAGGAGGAGGACGAGGACAGAGAGACAGGAGGACGAGGACACAGAGAGAGGAGGAGGACGAGGACACAGAGAGAGGAAGAGGAGGACGAGGACACAGAGAGGAGGAGGAGGACGAGGACAGAGAGACAGGAGGACGAGGACACAGAGACAGGAGGAGGAGGAGGACGAGGACAGAGAGACAGGAGGACGAGGACACAGAGACAGGAGGAGGAGGAGGACACAGAGACAGGAGGAGGAGGAGGACGACACAGAGAGAGGAGGACGACGAGGACACAGAGAGAGGAGGAGGACGAGGAGGACACAGAGAGAGGAGGAGGACGAGGACACAGAGAGAGGTGGAGGACGAGGACAGAGAGACAGGAGGACACAGAGAGAGGAGGAGGACGAGGACACAGAGAGAGGAGAAGGAGGACACAGAGAGAGGAGGACGAGGACGAGGACACAGAGACAGGAGGAGGAGGACGAGGACACAGAGACAGGAGGAGGATGAGGACACAGAGAGAGGAGGAGGAGGACGAGGACACAGAGAGAGGAGGAGGACGAGGACACAGAGAGAGGAGGAGGACGAGGACACAGAGAGGAGGAGGAGGATGAGGACACAGAGACAGGAGGAGGACGAGGACACAGAGAGAGGAGGAGGACGAGGACACAGAGAGAGGAGGAGGACGAGGACACAGAGACAGGAGGAGGATGAGGACACAGAGACAGGAGGAGGATGAGGACACAGAGACAGGAGGACACTGTGTACAGCAGTTACAGTTACATTAACAGTGAACTTTGTATGATCGCTGAAAACCACCTGATTGACAGCCAGCCATGTAAACACACACTCACCAGTGAAAGCAGGAGTGAAGGGCACAGGAGAGAAGGCACTGTGAGGTCTGGACACCTGCAGCCTGATGGACACAAAGACCAGAGTTTAACTGAGCTCCTGGAGCAGCTTCATCATCATCATCATCATCATCATCCCAGTGAGCTCCTTCAGGCTGCTCTGTTTGGATGGACTGTCGATACAGTCAGCATGTTCACTGAATAAATGATAATAACCGACGCTGCTCTGGGACCGGTCATGGTTGAACCACAGAATTCGGTCCAGTCTCAGACCTGGACTAACCCTGGACCCGTTTCCATCATTGAGTCATACCAAACATGAGCTGAGACTAGAGGAGGGACTCCACCACAGAATTACCCGTCGCCTGGTTCAACACTCCAGTCAGTTCTGTGTGGACTGTTTATGAAGACACCATCAAAATGATTCATTTAATTGAGCAACAGAGACAGAAACAGGACATCAGATTTATTTGACTTAACGGAGGGAAGATGTTCAGTTATTGATTTTCTAGATTCACCTGACAATTTTTCTGCCAAATTTTAAGAACTCTCCAACTGAGGTCTTCAAACACCCAAAATACTTGAAGCATAATTCAATTCATTTCCTGTACTTATAACCCCGCCCACTTCATACAAAAGCGACCAATTATCAATGACTGCAGTGAAGGAGCTGAAGCTGTGAGTTCCAGCTGGTCTCAGGTCAGTCCTGACACATCTATCTACAGAGCCCCTCCCCTCCTCACCTGCTACTGTCTTGTTCCGTGTTGCTGCAGGTGGACCCCCACACGTCCAGGAGACTCCCACCAGAGGAGGTGGATGAGGCCAGGGAGGGCCTTTTGTCCAGCAGCCCCCCTGACCCCCCACTGGAGCTCTTGGTTCTGAATAGTTTGCTGAGCCGGACCTTCAAGGACCCCACTTTCCTTGACCTCCCACGTGGCGTCTTCTCTCCCTCCCTCCCTCCTGCGCTCGCCTCCCCCTGCAGGACCACTAAGGGGGAGGTGGACCGCCCAGGTGCCCCTGGGGCCACACCGAGTTTGGGGGTGGTAGCCCGGCTTGGGGGCTGGGAGCGGGATTGCTGCTGATGCTGCGGCCGGTGGCTCGGGTCTGGGCTTGAGCGCAGCGGAGGGTCGGGGGAGGCCTGGAGACCACTGAGCGCTGCTGCAGCCTGGGGGGCCTGTGGGCAGACGGGGGCGAACAGACAAGGGGTGGTGGCACTGCTGGTGGGGGGGTGGGAGTCCACACATGGGGAAAAGGACACCGCAGCACCCAGGACAGCCAGCGAGGACCGGCAGCCCTGATCCGTGCAGACCCCCGCCTCCTCTGCCAGTCTGTGGACCTGCCTCATCAAACCGCTCAGAGTCCCGCTGGAAAACACCTGCTCTGCCCCCCCAGGTGTTCCCCTGCCACCTACTTCCCCCAGCCTCTCTCCTTTCTCAGTGTCCCCTGTGTTTCTTCCGTCCCTGTGCGCCCCCTCACCCAACCCTGCCACCTCCTCAGACCCGAGACCTTCCAGGACCAGCAGGGCGTCACTGGTCTCCTCTCCGGGCCCTATTCCCACTGACCCTGCGGCCAGGACACTGTGACAGTTGCACCGAGGGAGGGGCATCACCATCTCCCCCCCCCCTCCTCCTCCTCCTCTCCCCTCTCTGCCCTCACCCAGGTGACCCAGCCTCCGGGCCAGGGACAAGACCGGGTCATCTCTCCCACCTGAGCAGTTCTTCCTGGGCTCCAGCAGGCCTAGATGCAGAGCCTGGCCCAGCAGACCCGGGGGCCATTTACCCAGTCGGTCTGAGAGCAGGCGGTGTCGGTGGCAGAGGACGGACTCCGACTCCAGAGCCGGGACGCCCTGCTGGGGAGTCTGGGACTCATCGGCCCCTTTGGACAGTCTGAGCACAGGGTGCCACTGGATGAGCTGCGGCTGCAGGTTTTCTCCTGCAGGTGGGATGGAGTCCTGGTCCTTCCTGCCTCCGGGTCCAGGTCCAGGACCCGGACCCGGACCCGAACCGGTGTCCAGCTGATGTCTACGTCTCTCTGCCTCCTCCTGAAGGAAGAGCGGGGGCGGCTGCTCCAGCCCGCACTCCAGGATCCGGTCTCCGGACCGCAGCAGGTTCTGAAACACCATCAGCTGCGCCCTGGACCCGTGATCCCCGGCTCCGTGTCCGTGCGGCATCGGGAAGTCCACGAACCTTTGGGCCGCCACGGCGAAATCCTCGGGCGGCGGAGGAGACAGCGGCGCCTCGGAGCCCTGCGGGGCCTGCGGCAACACCAGCCCGCCGTCCAACTCGCCTTTCCCGGGGAGCGGTGAGCTGTAGTGCGGGGAGGCGGAGCCGAGGCCCGCCGAGGGGCCGCCAGAGTCCAGCTCAAACCCGCCGCCGCGGTGTCCCAGCGCGGCTTTGACGGACATCAGGTCGTCGGGCTCGTCCAGCCGGTCGTACTCGGCCGCGGAGACGAGCCGCATCAGGACGAAGTCCGGAGACATTTCTTGCTGCGCGTCGTTCATGCTAACAGGCTAACGTTAGCTCCCCTTACATAACAGCGACATAAATAAACGGAGCTAACGGGAGCTAACGGCGGCTAACGGCGGCATCCGGCCGCCGAGCTAACCGGCCAGCCCCACGGAGCTCCGTGCCGCGGCCATGTAACGTCCGGACCGGGTGGCGACAGTAGCGGCTCCGCTGAACGACGACAGAACACGGACAGACATGAGCGACCCGCCCGGTGCTGCCGTCCGGTAACGTTAGCCGTTAGCCTCCTACCGACTCATCCTCCGGTCACACGCGGATGTGGAGATGAGGGCGGGGGGCGCACGGCGGCTGCGCAGCGGCGGCATCAATAATCGATCATTGTTGATTGATTACCGGGGGCGCGTGTACGGCGTGAGCAGGGGAACCGAAACGCCACGCAGCTGCAGACGTCCCGGTACTGGAGAGTCCCGGAGAGTCCCGGAGAGTCCCGGACTCCGCCGGCTCTCTCGCTCTCCGTCAGCTCGGTGTCGATTAATCGATCGTTCGATTAAAGCACCGATCAGGAACTTTCGTCGGCTGTTTTTAATAACAAGTTTTAGTTGAAGATGACGTCACCGAGCAGGTGAGGGAACCTGGGCTCCGAGTGTGTCCTCACTTCCGCCACAGGAGGGACATCAGACGGCTCTGACGGGGTCAGGTGTCGGCTCCTGTCACGTGATGTTCGGGTTTATTTTATTGTGTGAAACTAAAACCGGAACCTCCGCTGGAGCAGGATCGAGCCTGAGCAGGAAACCCCCCAACCGGTCGGCTATCACAGCCGGCAGTGCGGCTCCTCACATGAAGGTCAGGGGTCAAAGGTCGGGTCACATCCTAGAACTGGAACAACGTCAGAGTTTGTCACAGATCAAACAACCTGAGTCACATGACTCTTTGGACCCCACAGTCCAGAGGTTTAAAGGTCCACGTGGTCTCTGATCCTAAATCAGGTCCAGGTTCTCGATTAATCCTGTGAAAGTCTCAAAAGTCTCAGTCCTCAGAGAAACCCTCACGGTCTGGATTCTGAGACTGAACCTTAAAACCAGGACTTCTGGGACTTTGTGATGTCACAACAAAGCAGTCCCCGCCCTCAGCCACACCCCAAGCCCCTCCTATCAGAACAGAGTATTCAATAGGATTTGGTTTCTCCAGGTGTTTTACCTGAAATCTACTGAAGTTTTATTGGGTCACTTAGAACACAGTCAGCCAATCAGAAGAGAGGCTCGCCGTGCTCCCTTCAGGGAACAAAGGATTTAAAATAAGGTTCTGCAGCCTGTTTCTTCAGGTTTCTAAGTGAATTTCATTCATCCATCATCTCCTCTGATCCGTTTTCAGGTCACGGGGGGTTCTGGAGGGCGGGGTCACCCTGGACAGGTGTCCAGTCCATCACAGAGACAGACAGACCTACGGACAGTTTAGAGTCACCACTGAACCCAAACATGTCTTTGGAGACTCCACACAGAAAGGCCCCAGGCCGGGAATCAAACCCAGGACCTCTTTGGAAGTGACATCACACTGAAACAGCACAGGTGTTAAGTCTGACTCTTATTTTCCTTCACAGGGGACAGACAATAAAACTCATCTGTCTTCATCTGAGGAGTCATTTTGCTTCAGGCCCTTTTTCCCCATGATTGAAGGAAAAAGCAGATAAGATTTTATTTGGGACTAAAGATCCCAATCCAACATTCCAAGTGGACCCTTCTTCTTGAAGCTTGCAATGGTGCAAAGGATTGTGGGAAAAGGATACCAGAAGAAGCAGCAGCAGATATTTCAGTACAATATAGACTTTATTAGTTCACTAAAGTTGAATATGAAATAAAAAGCAGATCGGCTTTAAATGATTCACAATTCAGTAAATAATCGAGTTTCAGGTTCATCAAGTCAACACAGGAAGCACATTCCCTACAGCTGCCGCACCTCTACAAAATAAAAGCCCTCCGAGGCTGAACACACTTCACTGTCAACTCGGATCTCCATTTGAACTGTGGTCCAGTTTTTTTCTTGTAGTTCATCGTCAATGCTCGTCTGAGCGATGGTGAAGCGATCCAGAGGAGCCGAGGTGGGCGGAGCCAAGCGGGACGGGTTCCTGCAGCGTCAGACGTGATTTTTCACACCAACTACAAACTCAACGTTTCAAGAAAAGTCCGTCTGCGAGGAGCGATGGCCGAGCTGCTGCTACCAAACAAGCCATGAAGTGAGTTAGAAAACACAAAAACAAATCATGGTTCTTTGTGGCGTCAAGTAAACCAACCGACAGTGGGGGGGCGCCACTGAACTCAAGAGCAAAGTTCAGCTTCCAATCAAAAAGTCCGGAGGTTCATGAGTCCAAGAGTCCAACAGACGACACAGACCGAAATCATCAGAACTGCTTGGGGAATGTTTCATATCATTTTATTGTTTTTTCAACTTTATTTTCATCATAGCAATGGAAAAATATAACCTTATACAAACGTCTTCAATTCTCTGAATCTTTTTTTAAACAAGCAAAAACGGTGAGTGACCCTTTCCCAAATCAAAAACCGAACGCGTAATCAGCAGCTCACGCCGCTTGGGTCAAAGGTCGCTTCATTTTCCATTTGGCACTCGCTCTGAGGATTCCCCATGGGTCTTGACTTTTATCTTGAAGGGATTTAGTGCTGTTGTTGGGAGCGTGGAAGCTGCAGACTGAGCAGGTGCAGGCGAGTCCATCAGAGCTCCGTCGCCATTTTAGTGCTCGGAAGAAGAAGAAGAAGAAATAAGAGCAACAAAAATCTGAAGTTTTCCACAGAAGTCCACAAAGTCTCCGCTCTCTGATCCACAAGTCTTTGATTTTCTCGTCGTGTTTTTTCCATTTGCCCTCCTCCTCCCCTCCCCTGGCGAAGAGCGGGGGGGAACGGCAGGTCGGTGACGTCATGATGTCATAGGAGAGCCCGGCTACAGCGAGAGAGGCGGGGGGCGGGGGGCTCAAATGAGTTTGTTTTTGTTTGGGGGCGGGGGGATCAGAGTCCAGTCCACAGGCCATCAGGGGGAGGGGGAGAGGAGGGGTAGTCGTCGCCTGCTGGATCTGAGGGTGGTGTGATGTCATCTCTCGCTCGCTCACTCGCTCACACGTCTTTCACACACTCATCTCACTCGACTTCTGCTTTGACCGACAAAGACAGAAGAGTAATTCCAGTGGGGCAGTTTGTCCTCATTGTTCACTGATGTCGATCTCTCACAGCTCTCTCTCTTTTCCCCGACCAGCAACAATCTGAAAGAAGAAGAAGAGGCAGCGATGAGGACGAGCTTTGACAAAAGTTTGGCCCATCAGTTCTACGGGAGCCCGAAGGAGTCATGTTGTCATGTTATCAAACTGCCGCTCTGTCTGTCTGTCCGTCCGTGTCCCTTTGTTTCGGTCTCTCTCCTTGTCTCTTACCAGGCCTGGCTTTTGAGCTTCCGCAGCTCCTTAGTGGCCCAGGTTGCCAGCGTCTTGGTCTTGATGGTTTTGGAGCGCCGCCCCTCTGTTAACAAGTCATTGATGATTGGACGAACCTCAACCAGCTTCATCACGTCTTTACCAAACGCTGTGCACAGGTCACTGAGAACACAGACAGGCAGACACACACACACACACACACACACACAGATTAAACATAGGCCAACAACAACCACCGATCGTGGTAATCATTGTGGTTATAATAAAGACCGGAACTCCTCGCCCAAAACAACCCTGATATGTCCAAAACTTAGTTTCAAAAACTCTGAATGACGTTTTAACAGCCAGCGTGACGATGACGTCAGACTCATGACAGTGTGATGAGACAGCAGCTGGAAGATGTCACCTCAGGTCATTGACTCACCCGATGAGTCCGGCAGCATTGGCCACCACGCCATCAGAGTGATCTTCGTCCTCGGCTATGTGATGGATGAATGACAGGATGAACTCCACCCGAGGCTGGACCAACATCACATCAGCTGCAGGGTGACAGAGGAAACGAGGGAAGATGAAAGGAAGAGGAGAGGAAGTAAGGAAATAAAAAGTTCATCATGAAGCAACATGGTGGACAGGTTGTGGTGACTGTGTGTGTTTGTCGGGTCCCGCAAAACCAAGAAGCCGTTATGTTGTGGCTACAGCCTGAAGCTTCCTGGGTGATAAGACCCAAGTTTCTCTCTGACATTGTAAAATCCTCCTGGTCCACTGCAGCCAGGAGGAGGAACCAACGTCAGGGTGTCATGTGATCAGAGTGTGGGTGTCTCTTACGGTGGACGTTCTCCTGGTCCCCCTTCAGGCCCTGGATGATTCCGGTGTAAGCCTCCAGACAGCCCTCCCTCAGCTCATTGAGGTAATCTACCATATCGTAGTCAGTCTGAAACCATATCACAACACAATCCTTAGTCCCGGTTCTTCTCTCAGGAATCTGATTAAAGATCCTTTCACGATAGCAGCAACAGGAGGTGCTGGGATTCAAATTACCAACCCACAGCTGCCATGTTCAGGTGTGTGCAGGTCTCAGATAAAGGTGGTTGGTTTTACATCACATTCAGAGTGGTGCATGATTTATCATCACAGACCTGACAGCTCAGAGAGTATCCTTCATCATCATCATCATCATCATCATCATCACTGACTAAAAAGCCATTAGAGTAACAAACTTCCTTCTGACTAAGATCAGGCTGGTCCAAGACTCTGGACTCTGGTCTCTGTGTTTCCTGGTTTTTAGATCAGTTATTTTCATTTTACCAACTCTGTGTGAGAGAGTGTGTGTGTGTGTGTGTGTGTGTGTGTTACCTTGTCGACCTGAGCCTGTGAGGCCTGCTGCAGAGTGTCCAGGACGATGTCCAGATATTTCTTGAACTCTCCTCCGATGGCCAGAGCGATGTCACCAAAGGCTGAGAGGATCTGAGGCTTCACTGACCGGTGGACGTTCTCATTCTGAACACAGAAGGGGGGGTGGGGGGTGTAAACAGAGAAACAGTAAACAGGAAGTGGTTCATTTGCATTCAAACTTGAGTTAAAGTGTGTACAGGAAGTGCTTCGGTCTCAGATAAAAGTGGTTGGTTTTACATCCTGGATAGTCAGCGTGGTGCATGATTTATCATCATAGACCTCATACTGAACATAGTGTGTGTGTGTGGGGGGGGAAGATCCTCACCCCAAGGTTCTCCAGCAGCAGGTGCATGATCTCATCACAGTAAGGCAGGATGTTGGACATCAGGGCTCTGCACAGGTCACACACCAGACCGACCGCTGCCAGACACACCTGCAACATCAACACGGTCAGCCGATTCACTTCCTGTCTGATCCTCCTCCAGAGACTGAGTTCAGTCGGATATTAATCATCTGACAGATTATCGATGCTCAACAAGCTGCAGGATGAGACACTTCATAACCTCTGTGCTGTTGGGCCCCCTGTGGTGACTGTGTGTCCTGACAGTCCGTACTGTGTTCACCAGGTTCAGTGGCAGTTTAAAAACCTCCTCGGAGACTGACCCCGGTCCTGGTTCATGTGGATCTGGACTCAGTCCTACCTGATACTCGGCGTAGTTCTTCAATCCGATGGCCAGGAAAGGTTTGAAGGCATCCATGTACTTCTGGAAGTCGCTGCCCAGAACTGGAACACAAACCATCAGTCAGGAACCAGAGCACAGTCCAGGTCTTAGTGCTCAGACCAGAGTCCTTCATGGTGGATCTATGAGCTCACATCACATCAGTGTTGGTGATACTGTGGTGACCAACACCGAGCTGAGAGCCTAAACACAAAATCATCCACATGACCTGGAGGACTCGGGGCTGATGGTCAATTCTGTACTTGGTCATAATGGAAGATCCACAAAAAGTCAAATCTTAAGTCCAGGTGTTTCTGTGTGTGCACCTTCCACTAGTGTAGACACGGCCATCAGAGCGTCCTCCTGAACGCCTCCAGAGCCGGCAGTACTCTGAAACATCCTCAGCAGAGATGCCATGACCACGTCTGAGATCTGCAAAGCGTCCTGATGCTGCACTTTACGAAGGACATTCTGACAGGAAACAGGAAACATTGACGTTTATTCTGAAAGTGCCCCCATCACAATAAGAGCTTAGGTGACACCTGTTGACCGGTACGATCAGAGTGTGACAGACGCCTCACCTGCAGAGTGGCACACAGCAGCGACTGCAGGTCATTGAACTGGATTCTGTCTGAGGTGCTCTGGATGTGGGACTGTGACAGAAGAAAACCAGTTACAGCTCTGGATTCATCTCCATTTCACCTCCCTCTAGATGTTAAAATGCTGAGCATTTCCTGTGAGGCTCATCAAGCCCCGCCCCCGTCTCCAGTCTGTCCTGTATCTCACCTCCATCTGCAGGACCTGCTGCAGTCTCTCCATGATGACCAGGGTGGTTTTCTGGACAGCAGGGTAACAGTCCTTGGCGCTGTTTTTGACAATCTCCATCAGCGCCTCATAGGCGGCAGAACGCAGGTTGTTCTGGTGACCGTCAGGCCTAGACAGGGACCGACAGAGACCGTCAGAATGTGGACCAGAACAACAGAGACAATCAAGACATGGACCAGACTGACGGAGACCATCAGGACACAGACCTCAGGGTCCTGAGGGGTCACACATGAGTCTGCATTAAGACCTACAAAGACACTGAGCTCAGACTAAGGAGGTCATGGTCTACAATGTTCTGTGTAGAAAACAAACCAGACCTCTGACTTCTCACCTGCCCAGAAGCTCCTCCCCTTTCCCTTGGGGCCCTCCCCCCTGACAGGCTGGAACCCTTCCTGTTGAGCCACTGCTCATGTTAAACATTTTCACACTGATACCAGGAAGTCCTGAGACAGAAAACTAACGCCACAAACTGCATGCGATACTGAGACAGTGGCCACGCAACTGATGAAATCCCTTCCTGCACTCAGGTTTCTCGTCGGCCCACCTGTCCGTGGTCTCCAGCAGTTTCTGGACAATGATCTCAAAGGATGAGGACAGACAGTAGGTGCTGGGCTCCTCCTGGTCCTCTGCGGCATCCGTGGCCTCGTAAGCCGCCTCTGCCAGGGACGAGAACGCCTGACAGGAGAGAGACACGTGTCAATCATATTTGTGGATCAAGACATTTCTCAAACTTATTCAAACTTCTCCAAAATGTTCAAGGGGCGTCCTTTTTTTTTTTTTTCTTCCTAATCTTTCCCAAGCTCAGAATCAGCAACTTCCAAATCCTTGAGAGAGCCAGTCCAGGTCTCACCCAGCAGACGTTGGAGGCCACCCTGGGTTCAGCACCCAGACCCTCAATCAGACACTGCAGGAGCGGCGCCAGGTAGAGCTCGTTGATGGCAGCTTCAGGCAGCAGCTCACAGATCCTCCCCACCGTCCAGGCTGTGGTGTCCCTCACCACCACACTGGGGTCCTTCATCAGCTCAATCAGCGTCTGCATTGCCTGCATTAAGTGGACGACTTGATCAGAATCTAGTTTGAACCAAGTTTACAGATAAAAACCAAAGTAACTTGACTGACATGTACGACAAGTGGTTTGAGCTGGTTGAGTTCAGGCCCCTCCAGGATTGAGCCGAAGGCCATGACGGAGGCGTCGCGGTAACGCCAGTCGGGATGTTTGATGTGTTCTTTGATGAAAGGCAGAACATGAGGAACCACATCGTCCTCACAGCAGGTCGCCAGCAGCATCAGACACACGCCTGCCGCCTTACAAGGGTTCCAGTCATCATCATCATCATTCTCGTCCTACACAAAACAAAAAGACTGTTGGTGAGATAACAAACCTACAGGAACAGACTGTGCGACGAAGGCCAGGACAGACTATCTGCTGTGTCACCTGTTTGGTGAGGGTCTGGGTCAGGATGGGGACCAGATACTGCAAGGCCCCTTTGGCGTAGAATTTACTGGTGTGCTCTGGGGGCCGGCCCTGCTCCGAGGCCTGGCATTGGACGACAAACAGGACTAGTCAGTGGGGCGGGGTTTAACACAGTGGGACTCAAACATGCTAAAGTCTTTTCTCTCAGACCTCTGAAGCCTCAATGGCCAAGTCCATCTCTTCATCACAGACATTGGACCAGAACTCAATGCCCTGCAAGGCCACCTCATCAATGTCGCTCTTCATTGCCTCAATGGTGATCTAAGGAGACAAGGAAAAATGAAAAGGGAAAAGACAAAATAAGTTTAACTCCTGAGAATTTATTGGGGGGGGGGGGGAGCATGATAGTGTGGGCAGTGGGCAGCTAGCTGTTTAGCACACTAACCTCAACGGGCCACAAAGTATCAGTACTGGGAAGAACAGAGTGACCTTTGACCTCAATACAGAGATGATACGATCACTGAATCTAAATTCAGACTTGCTGAATGAGCACCTGTCACCATCCCTCCGTTCATCGGTGGTTACCTTTAAACCAAAACCTCTAATACTCTAAATATCCAAATTCTGTCACAAGAACACTGAACACTCAGGGCTCTTAGAGCTGACTCTCCAGTTTAAAGAGGAAACACAGAAAGAACAATCAGGAGGAATAAAAACTCTAAAGACCAGCTGATGGAGGCTGAAGACGGTCAACTAACACCACTTCTCTGGACATGGAGACAGGTAGTCTCCATGTCCACCTGTGTGTCATCTTACCGCAAACAGGGCGGGGCCCATGTATGTCTCCATATACTGATAATACAGGGACATGATCTTCACCAGGTTTTGTAAAGCCGCCACACGCACCTGAAAACACAACAGTATTACACACCAATACACACAGTCAGTGTGCAAAGGTCATTGTTCACTTGTCTGATTCACTCACTCTGGTGTCTGGACACTGAGTGGCTTCACACACCACCTGCATGATGAAATGTCTCTCTGTCTGGATGATAGAAAATATCTGTCAGCATCTGTTTATCTACATCATCATCAGGTCAAACTGATGGGCTGTGTGTGTGTGCGCACTTACCTCCTTGTCAAAGTTTGCCTTGGTGAACTCCAGGGAGTTGAGCAGGGCATTTGTAGCAGCCAGCTTCACATTGTTACTGGGCTCCTCCTTTCTCATGCCCTGAATAATGGCTGTCAGGATTTGGTTGGCATTTTCCTGCAGCTGCTCTGGATCCTAAAGAAAGTAGCATGAGCATCATCATCATCGTCATCATCAAGGTAGCACCCACATCAATATAGACTCGGTGTGCGTGGTCACTCACGATGTCCTGGCATATGTATCCTATGGCCTCCAGTGTGGATTCCTTCATGTGTTCGGTGCTGGAGGGGTCTGTGACATTGGCCACCAGCTGTGGGATCAGCTCAGGCCACTGGTTAACGGGAATTTCTGCACAGGCGATCCCAGCAACACACTGTGACGCCGAGCTGGGCCGATACGTCTCTGTGCCCAGAGTCTGTAAAACCTGAAGTGCAGACAGACAGAGGTGGTAGGACACAACGTGACCACTGACATCAGAGAAATCTGCCCAGCGGTGTTCTGAGTCCTTACATAATTTTTGATTTCGCGGCGAGCATTGGCGTCGATGGCCAGCCATCTCTGCTGGTATTGTGTCTTGACATCAGGGTCTTTGGAGGTCAGAGAGTTCTTCACCTGCAGCCCAGCAGCAACTCGAGCCACTTGAGTGTTCCCTGGGTTGGCCAACACTTTTGACAACTCCACCAGGAATGTGGGCTGGAGGGGGAGTGATGTCAGAGGAAGAAAGGTCACATGACAGCTAAATGAGATTTTCATCCTTTTAGAGGAATCTCTTCCTGGGCCTTCAATGCATCACATTTACAAAAGCTGAAGTTCCTGTTCTAATTAAAAAAAAAAAAAAAAAGTCTCATATTTTTTCAGGCAGTGGATAAATTCAGTCCAACACCAGGTGTTTGGTTCCGTATCAGACCTGCAGCATTTAAACCTTCACAATGGAGAGAGGTGGCTCTTGGACACCAAAGTGGTAGGAAAACACCGGGGGGCGAGTGGAGTCTGGATCAGATTTAGGGTCAGTTCTCGTCTCTGTTTAGGACTGAGACCAATCGCAATCAGCACTGAACTGCAGTTGTGTTTATTCAACAGAAGCTGAGACTTAATATTTTGTCTGTTTGGAAATGATGCTGCTCAGCTGGATCACAGCTGCTGATCAGGGGTCTGCTGAGACTGACATAATTTCCAGCTGTGAGAGCCGAGTCAGTCCATCTTCACTGACCTTCCTCCATGTGTCCTTCTCATCACACCTGACCATCTCCTCCATGTTAAGTATGATCTCCTTCTCCCTGGGTCACTGACACTTCCTGTCTATATCTGCTGTCATCACACTCATCCTTACCACAGCTGACTGTTTCAAATCAGTCAACAGGATGAAGAACTCCCGTGACTACATGAGGAGTAAGCTGCAAGTGGACGCAGATGTGATTGAGATGTTTGTCTTTTGATCACATTCATTGTAAGGTCCTACAATTTGGATATTACACATGTTGTAGTCAAAGTATTTACTTTATTGATACAGAGAATATCCTGATTCTTAATGTGCAGTGATTTTTTTATAAGGAAATTTATAAGTTGTTAGTTCTTCAGTTCTGACTTCCTGTGATTCAGACAGAGCTTCAGGTTCTTGACCCTGAACTCAGTTAAATCTTTTGACACCGTTTATGAACATTTATACAGTTTGTCTGTCAGTGTGTGAAGAGACTGAGCAGCCACAGCAGTTAAAAGGATGCAGTTTAACACGAGTGTGAAGATACATGCAGGGACATATTTCACAGAGTGATGAAGAAGAACTCAAGGTTTGTTCTGACAGAGACAGAAATGTGGTCAGTCAGCACATGGATATGGTTAAGTCCAGTTACTCATCCACTTCAGTCAGAGCACGTCAATGCAGAGAAGCATTAAAGAACACGACTGTCACTGACACCGATCCTTTCTGCATAAAAAGGTACCAGTCAGTCAGGATCAGGTTAACAGGCAGTGCAGATCAGATCCAGAGTCCCCTCAGACTCAGGTCCTGTCCTGAGAGTTTGTGATGATAAAAAAATAAAATAAAATAAAAAAAAAATAAAATCAAGAAGACAATCAAATATTTGTTTGCTTTTCATTCATTTCACCAAAAGAATGAACTCGGACCTGCAGCCCCGGACACATCAGGCCGGTGTATCGTGTGTGTGTGTTGGTTAATGTTGGTTAATGTTGGTTAATGTTGGGGGAGGTGGGTGGCGGCAGCAGCAGAGGAGCCGGGCAGGGAGGGGGCTCCAGCTGTCTTCCGCTCCATCCACGCTGCTGCCTGCCTACAGCCGCCCCGAACCTCCGCACTCACCAGGTTCTCTATGGCCGCCTGCTCCAGAAACTTCTGTGCCGCCTCCAGTTCATTCCGATCTGGGGAGAGAGGGGGTGGGGGGGGGAGAGGGGTGATTCAGTGTAACGCTAGCTAAGAAGCACATAAGCTAACACACGATGACGAGCCGTGAGCTGGCGGATAAACAGGTTTATCTTCTGTTTAACCGCAGCTCATCTTAGCTTTTGTTCGCCATTAGTGGGACCGGAGGCGGCTGGAGGCAGCTCTGCCTCCGGAAAACCCGGACCGGGCTGCAGACATGCCGAGGCTCCAACGTGCGTGTTAGCCCCGTGAACAGGAGCGGCTCTGCTAGCATGCTAAAATTAGCCGGTGTCATAAGTGACTTAAATAAAGTTTAAACGACAAACAGCAAAACGGCCAAAACAACGTTAAGTCGGCGTGGAGCCGATGGAGCCGGTCCACCCAACAGCCGACCGGGCCTCCGGGTCTGATCAGAGTAATGCGAGCCGGGCCGGGCGGCAGCAGGCGGCCGGCCGTTTGAATGGTCCGAGCTAACGGACGGTGGGCTAGCAGAGAAGCTAAAGAAGGCATGGGCAGGGTCGATGCTGCTAACGGCTACACCCCGGAGCTGGGTCGACCCCGCCGACAGAAATACGCCTTATTGTGATGTGACAACGCACCTCCGGTCCATCTCAGCGGACCGGCCGGTACTTTACGCCGCCGAACAGCGACTAAAGTCCGGACAGAGTGCTAAGTCAGCAGCGGTAGTTGAGGCCGTAGCGTTAGCAGTTAGCACGCTAAGCTAGAAGCGACTTAGAGCCGTTTCCCTCCTTCAAACTTTCCCCGGGCCGGCGGAGCCGCCCCAGGCGGACCCGGCCGCCTGCCCCGCGGCCCGGCCGTGCCGTGTGTGCGGGGTCGGTACCCACCTGGAGAGACGGTTTTCTCGAGGATCGTGATGAGCTCCATTCCTCCCGGCGCGCTCTCGGCTCTCCAACGGTGTCGGTTGCCGCGCTGCTTTCAACGGGATTATATTTCTTCCACGGGGCTCGGTCGGTTTCAGCCAGGGGCGGGTGGAGTCGGTGAGGAGGCGGGCGGAGGGTCCCCGGTGCTGGATCGGTGTTTTCGGGTGTGACGGAGGGGGAAGCGGTCCGGCTGCGGAGGTCGTCCTGGTCCTTCTGCCGCCCGTTCACATCCTGTGCTGTCGGAGGGAAAGGCCGCGCGCTTCTCTCCCGCGGAGGGATATCACGCACTGTGACGGAGCCCTGCTGCATTCAGGGACCGTCGGATATTGTAACACTGAGTGTGTGTGTGTGTGGGGGGGGGGGGCGTCCATTTTATCCAACTGAGCTATTAGAGAATCTGACAGCTGGGATGATGCTGATTCACTGATCTGGATCCCTGAACAGAGACTGGACCTTCTAACCCTTCATGACGTAGAAAAAGCAGATTCAGCAGAAAAACGGCTCAGGATCTACAACCTGATGACGTCACAGGAAAGTCTGATGTCCTCGGCCACACAATGGAAAAACTCCTTTTATTGTGAAAGTAACCGGAAGAAGAAAATTCATTGATACTTAAACAGGAAGTGCGTAACGTAGTTCTCGGGCGGGAGTTTGATTCTAGGCCGTTCAACATGGCGGCCGGGTCCTTTCTGAGGACTGATGAGTCAGACTGATGCTGATCCGGTTTGTTTTAACGTGTCACTGCAGGTCCTGGTCTTCCTCTTTACTTTCATCACAATGCTGAGACTCTTCTTTGGGAAATGAACAAACACTCAGACACCATAAAAAACAAACCCATTGCTTCTTTATTAGTTAGTCATTTTACAGTAGTCACTCATACGTAGCTGCCTTGAGTTGGTCTTTTTGTGTCTCTTTTTACTTTTTGTTCCAACTTCTTCCTAATTTTCTTTCCACAATGGAAGAACCATGGACAAAGAATAAAAACAAACAGGAAGAAATAAACAGAAGAAATGCCCCTTTTCACAACAAAACTACATTTGGCAAAAGGTGAGGATGAAGGTGATGATTATCCAGTGCATCTTTCAAACATCAATTCAGTTTTTACTAAGATAGAGAAAATGTCAGGACATCTGATTCAGTAAGAGCTTTCAGGAGTCGGGGATAACTGTCCAATTAGAATTAACCTCCTCACTTGTTGCTAAGTGAAGTTTGAAGCCTCGTTGACAGGATGCGAGTTTGCAGGAGTCGGGGCCACGATACAGTAAAAAAACAAAACAAAAACAACCACAACTAATTTACAAAATAACAGAATAAAAAAAAAAAAACTGACCCATTCAGACTTGAACACAGTGAAACGTTGATCTGGTGAGTTTATGGCACAACATGGCGTCACGGCCACTTCAAACTTAACAATAATACTTTCCATTTCACGGACATGGTGGCTCCAACACCAACCATCTGGTCAACGTGGCTGGTTCTCCAGAGACGTTTGACCTCTACTGCAGCGCTACATGGGCCCCGGATCAGACCACGGG
Organism: Remorina albescens; assembly: GCA_034769265.1. Taxonomy (NCBI): domain Eukaryota; kingdom Metazoa; phylum Chordata; class Actinopteri; order Carangiformes; family Echeneidae; genus Remorina; species Remorina albescens. The sequence goes on from CM068493.1 coordinate 172,758, forward strand.
CCAAGACACGTGAAAGACCCCCCCCCCGTGTCAGCTAGACCCCCACCACCCCAGACTGGATGAGGCATAAACTAACAACAGATAATGGACGCCCCAGGGCCTGGGCGGTGACAGATCTACCTGGATCAATAACTGCTGCAATACTCAGCAGATTGATTTGAGCGGTTCCTTCAGATCAACAGTCCGAAACCTGAATGTGTAAAACAGAAAATCAGCTGGAACTACAGCGGGTCAAGTTTTATTTTTATAACAAATGTCAACAATTGATTGATTATCAGAACTGAATTGATAAATTTTCACATGGTCCATTAAACAATTAAAGGACCAATCAATCACCTTTGATCATGAGCCAAATGACGTTGTTTGCTATTTGGCAGGCCAACACTTGTTTGGCTACTGTTAGCTAACATGCTAGTTTAGCAACGCAGTGCTAAGTTTGTGGAAATGAGTTTGGGCTTGATTTTTTTTTTTTTTCTTTGTCTACAGCTGATTTTCATGGCAGAGTCAGTTTAACATCGGAGGTGATGGAACAGTGAAGGGGTGGCTAATCAACATGTAGCCAGAACAAACAAATGAATTATTTCCATGATCGATTGGCTGTTTGATTTGTCGTGTACATTTGCACATATGAGCCCCCCGCCCCCCTCCACACACACACACACACACACACACACACACACACCAAGATGACTGAAGAGCTGAACGTCCATCTGCTGAAACTTCAGGGCAACTTTATGAAAAATCATTCATGTTTACACACAAATCGACCAATAGATTAAAGACTTTCACTCGATCCTGACAAGATATTCAGGCTTTGGTCCAGTTTTCATGAGTGACGCCCTGAGAGACTACAGAAGCCCATTTCAGCCAATTAAATAAAAAGAACTAGAAACACAAAACATGACATTCCCAAAGAGTCAGAAACTTCAGAATGACCTTTAAATTCTGATTCTCAATCACAATGATGAGAACTCTGCATTAGGAGAGTCAGGATTATTGACTCTTTAATTTTTTAAATCTTAAATATGAAACTCATCAGATTGAGCACCACAATCAGGTGATTCACCAAAATTCTCCAACAAAACCTTATTAAAAGGAGACAACAAGACAGAAACTGGGCTGTGATTCAAGATTCTAGAATAAAATCTGAGTCTGAGATGAACCAGGATTCCCCTCCCCCCTCCAAAAAAAAAAAAAAAAAGACTAAAGCAAAAACTAAATCTGATCTTATTAAACTTTTCAGTTTATTGTTGCTGGCAGGAATGGGCTTCCATAGAAAACAGGAAGTGAGGTTCTTAATGTGGAGACAACATGGATGGAGTGTGAAACAAGAATTAACTCGGATGGACTCAGTTCTGACTGAACAGGAATGTCTCGGTTCAACTGGATGGAGCTGTGGCACAAAATAAATAAAAACCTGACAGAAAGAAAAGTACTCCTGAGAAAAAACATGATTGATAAACTGCGATCAACAGGCAGACGGAGCCCAGATCATTAAGTGAGGGGGAGACGAGTCACTGAGGCGAATGTAGAAGACATTTAGGCTCAGAGTCAAACACACCCAGCGCTGTCAGCCTGCACGCACACACACGCACACGCACACACACACACACACACACACACACACACACAGAATCAGAACGAACCTGACCAGCATCCATTTAGCCTAGCTTAGCTCAAAGACTGAGAGCAGCTGAACTGTTAGCCTGTCATCTGGTCTGAGGTCCAGACTAAGATTCTGGGTCAGAACCAGGTCCCCTCTTCTTTTTAGATCTCTTTTAGACAGATTCCTCCTCCTGAGCACGGAGGGAGATCTATCTCACACACACGACCTCTCGGCTGCTGGATCGGCTCTGTGTTCAGGTACATTCATTCTGCTTCAGTTTGTTCCTGACTGACCTCTCTGTACATTCTGTCTCATCTAGGAAACACCCGTCTGCTAAAGTCTTAATTGAAGGTCTGATGCCATCTCTGTGTTCAGACCGTCTGTCCATGTCCTCTGGGGACAGCTTTTAGGACCGCCCTCTTCCCCTAGAGCTGCATGAGAGGACAGACAGTCCAGAATGAGTTGTTTAGCCTAGCTTAGCACAAAGACTGGAAGCTAAAGGGAAACTGTTAGCATATCTTCAACCCTCGTGCAATACCGTCTGGTTTTAGCTTTTGACTCCACGAAACATAAAAAACTGTTGTTAAGAGTTCAACCTGGAACTCTCTGACTTCCTGGGTGTGTGTGTGTGTGTTTGTGGGGGGGGGAGTGTATAACAGCAGCTCAGATATGGAACATGAAGGACTAAGTGTCCTTGTTCTGCAGGAGTGTCTGATTGGTCAAAAGGTGGAGGACGGAAGGAAAGAAACAAGGAGAGGACTGTCTCGTGGGGGGGTCAGAGGTTAAGGGTCATTTACAGTAAACTACAGATATATACACACACCCAATTGTACAGAGAACGAATATGTACATGCTCAGGGTTTCTATTTTTTAACTATTACCAACAACTGTTTCCCAAAATATGTCTCTGGTCCTCTTCCTGCTCTTCCTCCTCATTCGCTCTACTCACCAACCAACAAACTTCTCCCAGCTTCAGGAGAAATGTTGCACAGTTCCTTCTCCTTTTCCTCCTCCTATTCCTCACCTGTCTGTAGTGTAACGAGAGGGGAGGCGGGGCTTTCACTTTGTCATGTCACTTGACACAGAAGAGGTCTTTAGCTGTTCTTTAGCAGCGTTCTGTCTTCAGGAGGACAGGAAGAAGAGGAGGAGGCAGACGTGGATGAGGAAGATGAAGCAGCAGCTGTGTTGGCGGCAGAGGAAGAAGAGGATGTGGAGGAGGCGGCGGTGGCAGCGAGGGCGGGGAAGGAGAGAAGCTGCCCGGTCTCAGATGAGAGGAGGGAACAGGAGCGCAGGTCGACCGTCTGCAGGGAGGAGCAGCGGCGCAGCAGTGGGACACACTGCTCCGTCACTTTAACACAACCTGGAGCACAAGAGCCAATCAGCACGTGCCACCACGCTCTCCAAAATAAAACAGGAAGTGTCTCTGAGGTCAGCTGGCCTCGGATGTGCATTTACCTGCCAGGTTGATGTGGGTGAGGCTCTCTCTCAGGGGGGAGATGGGGGAGGTGAGGGTGTGAACCGTCTGGTCTGTGATGTTTGCACACTGACTGAGGTCCAACCTGCTCAGGTGAGGGACGTAACGCACCAACAGACGAGATGAAGCATCTGTCAGGTCCAAACCAGCCAATCGCAGCTCACTCACATTCTGGAAACGCCCCACTCTGGTTTCACCGTGAGCTGATCGACCACCAGAGAGCAGACAGGGCTTGATTAATGTTTCATGGAGGGATGAGTTTACCTTTAATTTACACATTTACTCTGAAACAGCTAGCAAATCCATCCGAGGTTTCACTTAAACCTTCATTCTTCAAGGTCAAAGTTGATTTCAGTGTTAAGACAGTTTATCATTTGCAGTCTTCAACAGACCCTTTTTATGTGCCGGTCTTTTCTTTGTATGTTCTTTTAAACGTGTTGAATTGTGTGATTTATTTTTACGTAGTTGTTCAGGCGTTTGAGTGTTTGATGGAGTTGTGTGAATGTTTTCTTTCCGTCACCATGTGGGGCAGACAATAAAGCTTCTATCCATCTATTCATTTGTCTGGATCACAGTAAACTAAGTTTTTATTTTCATTTTATTTTCAGCTGTAGTTCAATCAATTTAATACCCACTTCAGACTTTTTTTTTGTCACTTAGAGGAAAAGCAAAGGTTTAAATTAAAACCTTTAAAAACACCTTAATTGGATACTTTAATTTACAGTGTAATTAAATCTGCAATAATGATCAGTTTAAGGTGTTAACATCTCTTAAAAGTTTACAAATACCCCTTAATTCATTTTACCTTTAAGGTAAGGGTTTTAATTTCCCCACGTCTGAGGACGGCGGGGACTGCCGTGTCTCACCTGTCCTGGTGTCAGGTGGGGGGGCGAGCAGCTCTCTCAGGTGCGAGTCTTTGAGGTCCTCCACTCTGCTGACATCCAGCAGCCTCAGGCAGGGACAGACAGCCTGACACAGAGCCGAAACCACCGGCCACGGACACCCGGACACGTTGAGCTCCAGCAGACCTGAACAGGTCATACAGGCGAGTCCAGTTGAGTCACTGGACTGAATCCTGCTGCCTTGTTGAGCAGCAAAAATTGCTAAGATATGGTCTAAGATCAACTTCTACACACGATCTAAGTTACCTTGCAGGCGGTTGATAAGCCACATCAGCTGTTTCTTGGAGATGTTGGTGTAGCCCAAGTTTAGGGAGACAGGCTGTCGGCGGATGATACCACTCAGCATGGGTGGGGTGATGGAGCGCTGCCGGCTGAGGTCGATCTGAGTCCACAGCCTCTTGTCACAGCACCTGAAGGAGACAAATTAGTTTCAGTAAATGGTTGTGGTACCGACTACCAATGTTCTGGACTCGAGACGTCCCTTCACTCACTTCCTGTCCCACCTCCTTCTAAAGCACATGACCATCATTTCACCAAAGTAGCCCTTTAGCCCAAATGTAAGAGGTTTGGAAAAGAGAGAGAATTGGCCCTCCAACAGAGAGAGATGCATGATGGGAGGTTTGTATCTTTAGTGTTGTGTTTCAGTTTGTTTGACACGGCAGTGACTGACTACGACGATGATGTTGTGCGATCCTCGACAGACATCGCAGTCAGAGGGAACTGTACAACAGGACGACGCCGTCCTGTGCTCAGGAAGTCTCCTCATGTTTCGATCGGAGGTCTGATAGAATCTGGTCTCGTGGTCTTCGGTCTTAATTTGTGGGACAACAGATGAAATTTAAAAACTAACTGTTGTGTTTTTATATGCATGTATATTATTTTTTGCCATGCTTTTATTGTGAAACACCAGTGACCTCACAGATGCAACAGTGGCGTGTGAAACCCGATCAGCAGTGTAACAAAGTGCAGGACTGAGGGCGGTCCTGGACTCACCAGCGGCTCCAGGTGCGACAGACCCTCATGCAGACACACAGCTCCCGGTGACTCAGGTAGGTGAAGACTCGGAGCCAAACGTCCCGGGTCATGATATGGGACGCTCCACAGTCCAGAGGCAGACAGCTGGGCTCGGGGCAGGCGGGCGGCGGGCGCACCAGGTGTCTCTCCATCTGAATGGGTCGGGGGGGGGGACGGCACAGCTGGGGGGCTGCGCTTCATCATTTGAGACCGTGGGGCGATACGCGAGGGCTGGGAGCAGGGAGACGCCGCCATCGCTGACATCATCAGGCCACCTCCCCCTGGACCCCCCCCTCCGCCGCCATTAGAGGTGGGGATGGAGGAGGAGGAGGAGGAGGAGGAGATGTTGTTCCTGGATGCCTGGTTCTTGTTGTTGCTACGGATCTTATTGCCACGACTTCCGCTGCCTTTAGTCCCTCCCCCTCCTCCCCCACTGTGTCTGTGATTGGTCAGAACCCCGCTGGCGTTTTCCTTCTCCCCTCCCTCCCTTCCCCCTCCCGTCCCACCTCGTGTCCGTCCGTTGCGCGCTTCTTGCCCATTGCTGCGCTGCTTCCCCGGAAAGCTGTCATGTTGCGAGGACGGAGGCATCTGATTGGAGGAGAGGGGTGAGGGCGGGGGGAGGGAGGAGGAGTTTTTCCTGGTCCTGTCCTCCTCCTCTCCATCCAAGAGCCCTCCTTTCCGCCCTCGTGAAGGTATCCCCGAATCTCCTCCCCCTCTCCGCCGGACCTTGTCTCCACCTCCCTGCTCCTCCTCCCGCTGCTCCTCCTCGCCCCTCCCCCCCTCCCCCTCCGACTCCTCGCTGGCGCTGAAGCCGAGCTCAGCCAGGCGTCTCTCTCTCTCTCTCTCCCTCTCCCTCTCAATGCGACTCCTCTCCCGCTCCGTCCGGCCCCCACTGCTGTTGGCGTAGACCATGGGAGGAGGCGGAGCAGGGGAGGAAGATGAGGGTGAGGAGCCTCCCCCCTGCTCCCCCCTCAAGGACTCATCAGAGTCAGACTCGGAGTCGGACTCGGAACTGGAGGAGGAGGAAGACGAGGACTCGGCCCGACGCTCCAGCAGGCACATCCTCTTAAAACGCTCCAGTTTCTCTCTGTGATGGGAGCGCTGGTCTGCACTCGACGTCCCCCCAGCTCCTCCCCCGACTCCCCCACCGCCTCCTCCAGGCTGAGAAGAAGATGAGGTGGAGGAGCCCTGCAGTCCTCCAGCTCCTCCCCCACCTGAGGAGGCGGGACCATTGGACTCCGCCTCCTGTTTGGGTTTCTGATGGAGAAAGAAGTGTTTTTAATGACATCTGAACACACACACACACACAGAGAAGACGTTTTACACATTCAGGTCAGTTCAGTGTTTGTTTTCTGAATTAACAAACTCAGTCCAACCAGACCAGAAAAGAAGAATCAAAGCCAGAACAGAACATTCAAACCTTTTTGAGGCGTTTTTCATGAGCTCCTTTCATCTAGAGGGAAACACAGAGCAGAGAATCAGAGCGGAGACACGAATTGGGATGGGCATGCAGGAAAGGGTCTGGATCTGAAGCCAGGTCCCCGAGGACACCAGGAACCCTGATGCCCACCTTCTTCTTGGGCCCGCTGTCCTGAGGCAGCTCCTTCTCCTTCTTCCTCTTGTGTCCCCCCTCCGTCCTTCCTGCCTCGTCCATGGAGGGAGGGGCTTTCTTTTTAGGAGGAGGATCATCTGTGAGCTTCCAGCGACCCACCTCCCCATTGTCAAGCCTTCGTTTCCCCGAGCCATCCGCCTGGTCCTGGAAGACACGAGGGGGTCAACCTGTAGCTCTACGGAAACAAATGTTGTCTACAGTGGCCTGGTGAGGACATTTGGAGCCAGTCTTAATGTCAAAACTATGTGAAGATGAACTGAAATTACATAAACACTGACAAGTAAAAAACTGAAGCAGAGTGACCAAACAGCTGACCCCGGTCCTGGTGTGGTTACTGGTCTGACTCTCACCTTGCTGGTCTTGCCCTCTTTGTGGCACTTTGGACACTCCCAGCAGTTTGGGATCTCATCATTGATGATTCCTTCAGCTTTGCCCATCTGAGGAGAGACAGCACCATGACTTTCACAACAACAGCCACTGACGTCAGGTTCCTCAGGTTCAGGTTCTGAGTGAGACCAGCAGGACTGAGACCGTCTCTACCAGCATTCAGAATTCAGTATCTGGACCATCAGGTCTAGATCAGGTGTAGAGGACCAGGAGTCATAGTGTAAACTTTAGACTGATGTTAGCTCCATCAGGCTAACGTTAATTTGATTAGGTTAACTTCAGCCCAATCAAGCTAATTTACCTAAGCCAGGTTTAGTTGTAATAGGCTATGGTTAACCTAATTAAACTAAATCAATCAAGCTGATTTAATTAGGGTTGGCTTGATTATGCTAACATTAGCTTGTTGTGTATTGGATGGTCTCAACAGTCAGTGTTAACACGCATTGTGTGCGTTGTGTGTATGGTGTCATTGTGTCTGTTGGATGCTGTGGATTCAGCCTTGATGCAGAGTATCGAGGACTCTTATCTGCAACAATGATCACAGATCAAACCCAGGTTAACCCCAGTTGATCACCGGTTGATCTCCAATTGATCCCAGGTTGATCTGCAGTTGATTACGGATTGATCCCTGGTTGCTCACTTACCTTCAGACAGCTGGGGTGGATGATTTCATTACAGATGGTGCATTCCATCAGAGAGAGGCTGAACTTCTCCTCCTCAGAGTCCACAGTGTCTTCTTTTCCCGCCTCGCCACACGCAAAACAGACGGCGGTGTGAGGCAACACTGGCTGCAGAGCGAGAAAGAAAGGAGTCAGACAGTGTTTACCTCTATTGTCAATAAAGATTTCATCATTTTGAATGTTACTGTCTGTTCTCATGTGATGACACTGTGAAGGAGTCATGTGACCTCTGAAGAGCCACCAGAGGGCATCTCTCCTCCTCTTACAGGGGGATGGAAAGGAGCATATACCCCCCTTCCTTTCACCCCTTTCCTCTCTTCTGCCCCAACCACCCCGTACGAACAAACAAACAAGCAAATATATCAATCAATTACAACTGACAGTTTGAATAGCAGATCTCCTGGCTGTTTCTGTTAAAGCATCTCCACAGCGATGGATCAAAGCCAACTCACAGCTCAAGCAACCATCTCTGGTTGCCATGGAAACCCAGCATCCTCTCCTGCTGGGCTCCAGCTCTTTGCTGAAGCTATTTGAAGAATCAACAGAAATAAAGTAATAACACCTTCAGTGTTTTAAGATATTTTACATGTCCATCTGTATTTGTGTGTCTGTCCGTGATCATTGTTTAGTTCTGTTTGAGAGTCCAGGGGTAGAGAAACAACTAACCCCATTGCGTTAGAGGGAGTGTGTGTGTGTGTGTGTGTGTGTGTAGGAATGAAGGATGATGTAATCTGTGCAGTGTCACCTGGACACACAGATCTTTACACCTTTGGGCTTTTCTCTTGTACTTCAGTCTTTACAAGGACCCACACATCTGTCCATCACATCTGTCCATCACATCTGTCCTGTGACAGAGGCCTGCAACTTTCCCAACCCACACCAACTGTGTGTGTGTGTGTGTGTGTGTGTGTGTGTCTCACCGCCGTGCACTGTCTCAGGAGACAGGACTGCTTCATGCGACCAGGACCTCCAAATTTCTTCATGTCCTTACAGAAGTGACACTCTCCACACTCCGTCCTCATGCAGGCCTGGCAGCGCCGGCACCGCGTCCGCCTGCGCCTCGCCCCCCCGCCAGCCCCCCCACCCAGCGCCTTACTGCCCGACATCCCCGAACAAGTCAGCTGTGGACAGACAGGAATAGAACATGTGAGAGTGACAGTGATCTGTCAATATTGATCAGTCAGGTTACTGTAGTTTGATGCCATCAGTCAATTATTACATTTATGTCAATTGTCATATCAGAGATGACCTCAGCATTTCTGGACTTTTTGTTTCAAGCAACAATTAAAAAATTATCAAATCAGTCAATCACTGATCGAATTGATCAAGTAGTTACTGCAGCTTTAGCAGAGACAAGCTGCTGTGACAACCACATCCAGCCAGATGAAGATATGTCGAGAAGCTGCGATTAGTTGTTCAGTAAAAGTCCAAATTGATGTTTACCAGTGAAATCAGTTTCACACACAACAAATCAGGCTGTTAGAAAGAACCGAATCTCCAGCTTAAGGAGGGAAAACAGAAAGAACCATCAGAGAGCAGCTGATGGACGGGGAGACTCTTCCTGTGGGTTTAGAGGGTTAACCTGGAGAACCTGTTCACTCATGTTAGCAAAGTTTACCATTCCTGTGTGACGTGTCAAGACTAATACATCAGATTGATATCAAAATTAAAAACTGTAGCCTCTATACAAACATCTGAAGGCCTGGTGATGGACTGACATTGACTTCAGTGGATAAATTCATGAATCATGAATTAGTTAACAGTTCAGGATCAATCTGACGCTTTGGAGCTGATTTTTCATCATTAATGAGCAGAACTCCTGATCAGATAAAGATAGAAACTTCAGATCAGCTCTAGAACAACCCAAACACATGAGAGGAACTTTTCTTTGGTTATTCTGCTTTACACAGTTTTTAATCAGGAAAATAAAGAAACATTCAGTGTGTGTTTTCAGTTTGCTCTTGTTTTCTGAGCTTCTCTCCCCGATTCCAGAGAACAGAGTCTGAACTGATCAGACAGAATCAGCTGAGGTTGGTGGATTCTGAGTACGTAGTGACTTGGACACATTTTTAAAAATAAAAAAGGTAAACAAAGGAAAACAAACAAGACTGACTGTGTCTCTAAAAATAATAAGTAAATTTCACAATTGCATTGACAAACATCACCCATAAATAATACAGTTTAAGACTGTTTCACCGCAAAACTGGTTAATGTGAGAAATAAAACCAGATTGACTCATCAATGTTTATCATGTTTTGTCTGAACTTCCAAATGTATATAACAATAATTCTATGTAATTTATTCGTTTCTCAGATTAATGGATTAGTTGAATGACAATGAATTATGATGCTCAATCATTCATTTTAAACCTCTTAAGCAAAGTTTGGAAGCATCTAAAAATGAGGAGGAGATGAATTGAAGAGGTCACCTTCCTGACATTTTAAAGACAACTAAACATCAATCAGACAAAACCAATTATTGTCTGTTACAATTAATCCATTAATGTGACCTGAGCCCAGGTAAGACTTCATTTACCCACTGTGGATCCCTCAGACTACAAGAAAAGTCAAGATGGGAAATAAAATGTATAAGTGGAGATACAAACATCATCAGTTATGTTCATCACTTATTGAAATGTTCATCCTGTCTCGTTTGTTTTGGTTTGGTCTCTAACGCGTCTGCAAAGAGAAATCAATGTTCTCCGTGCTCTCCTGGAGTCTGCAGGTGTTCTACCTGACCAACAGTCTCAGAAACAGACGTTCAGATTCCTGTCACATGTCACAGAGCATCAAACAGCCCTGTCTGAGTATTTCCAATAATTCAGCGTTTATCTGACTGAGTATCCGTGCTGACTGGCGGATTTCTGGACGGATCGCTGGCCGTTTACTCGAAGGGGCTCAGACGCTGTCAGGTGTCTGAAGGATCTGAGTCAGAAGCTCCAGGACTTTATGACCTGAGAGAATAATGAAGATGCATATCTGGCACCACTTGGAGCTGCTAACAGCTAACAGCTAGCGCCTCACAGTAACACACATTTGGAGAAAAACCGAACACAAAGTCGGCGTGCACGTTAACAAACAGCGTGCGTGGTGTTAACTAAAAGACCCGATTCAGAAATGACACCAGGGACCCCCACCCCGCCCCCCCCGCTACCTGAAAAGGTGTCGTTACGGTGGCTAACGTGCTAGCGGCTAACTGTCCGCTCCCCCCAGCAGAACGCTTCCTCTTTCATTATCCGTCCGCTCCATGAAGCCCCCCCCCCCCGCCCGGGCAGGTGGGGCAGGTGGGGCAGGTGGGGCCGGTGAACACCTGGTTCCTGCCGGACTGACCGAGCTGCAGGTCTCACCTGTCTGTCTCCGGTCGCATGCTCCTCGGCCGCTCATTAGAAATTATCTTAGCCGACAGTTAGCCACCGTTAGCTTCGGCGCAGCGCAGCTAGCCGTCCGCTTCCTTGTTCCTTTCTCCGCCGGGCTGCCGCTGCTCCGGGCTGCTTCACACGCGTCCCATCGTGGCAGCCCCCGGTGCTCCGGTTAGCTTCCCGGTTAGCTCCCCGGCTAACTAACGGACCCGCCGACGGTTTAAGGTTCGATTACTGAACGGATCGATATCGATCAGTGAAGGGCGCAGCGAGTCGTGCCCATTCACTCCCCCCTCTCTCTCTCTCTCTCTCTCTCTCTCTCTCTCTCTCTCTCTCTCTCTCGCTCGCTCTCTCTCCAGTGTGAGTCTGCCTCTCTCTCCCTCCTCAGCACGTTACAACGTGTTCCTGTGCTGCTCTTCCCGGGGGGGCTCCCGACACCTCAAACCGCTCATTTCACCGGGGGGGGGGGCTCAGATTGGAGTCCACGCTTGGTTATAACCCTCCGCGGGAACTAGGCCCCGCAGATGCCTGCAGGATGCCGGATCAGATGTGAATGTGGAGCTGCTATTGTTCTCGGGTCTTTTGTGCGGCGGGTGTCTGCGGGGCTGTGCGGGTCTGCTTCAGTGTTGTGATTCTGCGGATCTCCGGTGACATGTTACTCCCCCCAGCCCGAGCCCCCCCGCACCGATTACATCACACAGGTGAGCACAGTCACCTCGGAGGAACACTGCCATAAATAAATAAATAAACGTGTAAATAAAAAATGGGCAGCGAAAATATGCACGTCCCGCCTCTGCGTGGTTACGCCATCGTACGTCAGGTGCAGAGAAGCATTTTGGGATATGTAGTTTCCATAAAATAAAAAACATTGATGTCAGAATTAAAACTGAAAATACAGATTCATGTTTCAGGGTTTCTCTTGCTGAATGATGCTCGTTTCTTATTTACTCATTTATGTCGTTATTTTTATTCATTATTATTTTTAAATGTGTTTCCCGCCCCTCTCAGTCTGTGCCGTCTGGATTTCCTCCCTAAACTCTGAGTGTTGTCACTGTTCACTGTTTCTGTGGTTGGCTTCTTTTGTTTCCCCTTCATGCATTTTGTTTGTTTGATTTTTGCCTCTGCAATTGTGAAAGAAAAGCACGTTGTTTTAATAAATTTAAATTTAAGAAGCTTGACAAAATGTGCTTATTTCGAAAATTCAAGGCAACATTTTAATTTATCTCAGCTGTTATTCTGCTTCCTTCTGAGAAATTAAGTTGGTGTGAGAATGTAAATCTAATATTTGGTTTGAAGTTGAAGTGAAAGTTTGTTCTTTTATATTTAATAAAAGAGAAGATGTGGAGTTTGTATGTAAGAGCTATCACTACAATTGGACCAACAGGAACTAAAACAGAGGCCGTGTGCTTTATAAATGCTACAAGAGAGTCCTGAGTTGGTGTACTCTGAAAAAAAAAGGACTTATTCTATTTGTTCTTTTTATCAGATAGTAGCTGATTCATTCTCAGATTGGTTTATGATTTTTCAAATATCGACTCATTCATTTATAACAATACAGCAACAACAACAATAATAATAATAATAGTGTTTAATAGTCAGAACCTCCGGTAACACCCCCCCCCCCCCCCCCCCAACAGGCTAGGCTAGCTCCGCAGCTAGCAGCTTCTCCTCAGTGTAATTAGTTGAGACGCACCGGCTCCATCCACGTTCCGGTGCCGTGAGACCGAAACGAGCCCAGCGAAACTCCCGGACAGACGGCGCAAACCGCAGGGACACACAGTACCGACATCCACTGACCAAACAACTGAAGATGATTAAGCTCTTTTCCCTGAAGCAGCAGAAGAAAGACGAGGAATCTGCTGGAGGAAACAGAACAGGAGCCGGGGGGAAAAAAGCCAGCGCGGCCCAGCTCCGAATACAGAAAGGTAGGCTGGTTGTCCGACACCACCGCCCGGTTAGCTGGACCTCCACCCGACCAGTGACTAATAAAGCCCGGCCTGACGCCCCCGGCCCCCCGGGGGGCAGGATTCAGAAATACAGACAAACGGTGGCTGTTTATAACTCACTGCTGCTAACAGCTAGCAGGCTAACTTCAGCTAGCGGCTAACTGCTGATGTATGTGAAAACAAAACGCAGACAGAAGCTAATAGTGTTAGCACAGAGCTAACTCCTTACAACACGAGCTGCTCGCTGATGAGCACTTCACACCAGCAGTTTCTAACATCATAGCTCCGAGCTAAAAGGACAAGTTGCCGTGTCGGCTCTCAGGTTAACTGTTCACACTGTTCATCTGCTCAGGTGAGTCAATCCGACGGGCAGGTAACCAGGTAGTTCGTGTTTGTAAGGCCTGACTGATACCCGGAAACCAAGCTGGGTTCTTCTTCTCAGAGTCCAAACACATGAACTACCAATCTGAAAACAGACATGCTGACCCTGACAGGTGAGTTCACACCTGAGCAGACTCAGCAGCCAATCAGAGCGCATACAGCTAATTCTCCACTTAAGACATTTCTATTAATCATGTCACACTAAAATGAGGTAGAGCTGTAAGTGCCATTAACAGTCTGGAAAGTTAATTCACTGATCAGTTCCTGCCTCTGTGATGTCATCATGATGTCATCGTTTCACTGTGATCCAAAAACAGGAGGGTTCTCCATGAAGTCCTGACTCTTGTGTTTCTTTCTGGGTTTTATGAATGTTTGCTCTGAGAGATGATTCCCGTTATCTTCAGGTTTCCCACAGCTGTGTGTCTCACAGTGTCCGTCTGAACCTCTGATTCAGAATCCGACTGTCAGTGGAGATAATATTTTTCATGATAGGAGGGTGTTTGACAGTCTAAATAATGTCTGTTTTTTGTTTGTTTGTTTTTTTACTTAGCACCGACAATCTTCAACTTCCTGATGTTTAAGACTTTGATTGTTGATTCAACAACACAGCTTATCATTTTAAGGGATTTCATCTCTTTTTATATTTTCTAAAAATGTCTCCACATATTCAGAATCACTTCAACCTCAGCTAATTCTTTTTGTGACTCAGCAAAGACTCTGTTCTCTGTAATCGGGGATAGCATCTCAGAATACAAGGACTAACTAAAAACACAGGAAATTTTACTTCTTTTCCAGATAAAAACTTTGGAGAGTTATTGATCTGGTTATTCTGCTTTACAAAGTCGGACGTGGTGGAAGTTTTTGGTCTGTGGGTTTAACAGGTTTAATGAACCAACAGCAACTCTGTCGCAAACCATCAAACCTAAACTTGAAAGTCGAGATGTGGAGGTCAAAGGTCTGTGTCTGTCTATGTATTCTATCTGTGACCTTCAGTAACCCTCCTGGTTCCTTCCTGGGGGGCTGAGCTGCAACTGCACCGGTTGAACACAGTGACGATAATAGTCATTCGACAGGAGGAGGCTATGAACTTAACTCATCCAGGATGAGTTCAACACCTGTGGCTCCAACATCTGGCCCCGCTCCATAATTCAGATCAGACTCCATGTTATTTTCATCGATCAGCTGTGCTGGATAAAAGCCTGCTGCACAAAGTGTGTCTCTTGTGTTTTTTTCCAGACATCAATGAGTTAAACCTGCCAAAGACGTGTGAGATTAACTTCCCTGATGACGATGACCTGCTCAACTTCAGACTCATCATCTCACCAGATGAGGTGCGTTTTTTCACCTCCTGTCTGGGAAACCGAACCAGCAGTGATTTCATCCTTTTAAGTCTGATCACTACAGATACTGATCAATACTCTGTTTTACTCATTTCTGGACTTCAGAGGGAAAAAAATGTCTTTAATACTGATGTCAGTCTGACCTGAGACCAGATGCATCAGTTAGTTGGGTCACCCGAACCCCTGGAAGGGTCAAAGGTCATCTCAGGGAGGAAGGGTGGATCCTGTTCAACTGCTGTTTTCTGTGGCTCAGTAAGATTTTTGTTTGTTTGTCAACAGGGTTTTTACAAAGGAGGAAAGTTTGTCTTCAGCTTCAAGGTGAGACTCTCCTGTCTTCACCTCCTGTCCCCTTCTTCTGTATTCATCCCCTGCCCCCTCATGAACTTGTGTGTGTGTGTGTGTGTGTGTGTGTGTGGGTGGGTGTTCCAGGTAGGACAGGGTTACCCCCATGACCCCCCAAAGGTAAAGTGTGAGACGATGGTGTATCACCCCAACATCGACCTGGAGGGAAATGTTTGCCTAAACATCTTGAGGTAAAGGTGTGAGTGTCTGTGCTGCAGCTTCAGCAGCTAAAGCTTCAGCTGCTGAAGCTGTTTGGTGCTCAGAGCTCTGCTGTCTCCACAGAGAGGACTGGAAGCCTGTGCTGACAATAAACTCCATCATCTACGGCCTACAGTACCTGTTTCTAGTGAGTGATGCAAACAACTCCATCCACACACACAAAACAATCTACACAAACTGATCCTTATCCAGCCTGGTGCATTGTTGTCGTGAGACATCTGCTCCTTTATTATTCAAAGAACAGATGATAAAAAGCAGATGTCTAACTAAAGTAATTATCAACCACAATCTTCTCCTTATTAATGATTAACAGTGAATTAATTCAGCCATTTTGAGTTCCTCTCATGTGTTTGTGTTGTTCTAGAGCTGATCTGAAGTTTCTATCTTTATCTGATCAGGAGTTCTGCTCATTAATGATGAAAAATCAGCTCCAAATATCTGATTGTCTTTATTCTGTCAACACAATAAACTCAGAAACATTCAGGACTGATCCACAGACTCTGACAGCTAGGCCTCTGATTGGCTGTGACATCACCCACCAGAGCCAATACGAGTGTCCGACGTAGAGACGTGACTCTAGACGTCACTATCAAAGATGGAGGATGAGAATGGATAAACACACAGAAGGAGTCAGAGAGTCAGACTGATCCAGATCTGATCAGTTTATCACTGAAGTCAGTTTCAGATTGGACAGATCAGCTGATTCTGTTTAAGGAGGAAACAGGAAGGACCATCAGAGAGCAGCTGATGGAGGAGGAGACTCTTCCTTTGGGTCAATGGTTTAAACAGCGTCCATGCTAATATCTTCACCAACCAACCAACTCCTGTGTCCCCATAAGACACACCCCCAAACACCTTTGCCCCTCCATTGCAAAATGCAATTGGAATTGTAAGCACAAAAGTTCAGCTTGGAGAGTCTGAGAGAGAAAGGCTGCTTCACATGGCAAAGTAATAATGTCAGTTTTATTCTGAAGAGTTTTGTCCCACCTCCTGTCCCCCCAGGAGCCGAACCCCGAGGACCCATTGAACAAGGAGGCGGCAGAGGTTCTCCAGACGAACCGGCGGCTCTTTGAGCAGAACGTCCATCGCTCTCTGAGGGGCGGCTACGTGGGTGCCACCTACTTCGAGAGATGTCTTAAATAACTCGGCGTCCTATGACCCCCCTGTCCCCCCCGTCCCCCCCACCCCCCTTCCCTCCCCTTTACCTCCTCAGTCCTGCTCGTTGGCAGATGCGGGAGAGGCTGCAACAGGAAGCAGCACGCCAGAAGACGCTTTTCTGTTTGGAAAAAAAAAAAAAAGAAGACAAAGAACCTCCCCCTCTCCTCCCCCTTCCTCCCCTCGTCTCCCCCCTCTCTGTTTTACTTCCAAGACGCAGCAGCATTCAACCGTTTACACGCCACAGGGGGACGCCGATACAACAAACACATGACTGGACTTGAAAAGACGGCCGACAGCGATCGGCGTTCCATGAAGATGATGATGATGATGACATCAACGATAATGATTATGAAAATGGGGGACTGAGGGACAGGGGGCGGGGGGGGGGGGGCAGGTGTGGGTCAGTGAATGTTGCTCAGGTGAGTCAATGATTCAGTGAATGCCACAACGCTGCTGATAATGATGCTGATATTACCCACATGATTTTTTTTTTGTGTGTGTGTGTGCGTGCAGCGTAGACACCTGACATCATACAGGTGGTCAGAAGGACACGCCCCCCCACCCACCTCTTTGCCATTTGGTTGTTCTTTATTAACACAAACTCAGCAGCAAACTCCAAACTTCTAAACGGCGTTCAGGGCTACTGCGCCCCAGCCATCCAATGCTCCAGCAACCTGACAGTCGCCATGGCAACGGCTGAACAGCTGTGCCACAGTGATGACAAAGCTTCGCCCTGAAAATAATCCTGACATGCAGCAAAGCATTTCATTGTTGGGGGGGGGGGGGGTGTGATGATAGATGCACCATAACTCAACAATGTAACAAAATGGGAGGGGCTCTGATAGGGAGTGGGCGGGGCTTATCAATCCCAATCAGCAAGATGGCCACATCTTTTTAAAGTGAGGTGTCACACTGGGGAGGAGCGTCTCAGAGTGGGAGGAGTTAGTGTTGGTGCTGCCACTCGACAGCAGATGAGCCTTAAGTAATATTGACAAGCTAACAGTTTCAGGCTGTAGTGACTCTGTGGTCTCCATGGTGATTGAGGTGGGTCATTGTGGGAGGGGCTTCTAGTCCTTGGACGTGTAGATGCAACATAAACTCTTAAAGCAGAAGTGATTCATCCCAGAACCGCACTAACTGCTGTCATGTGATCAGGTGAGACAGCTTTGGATTTTTAAATTCTGTGAGGAATGATCAGTTTGGAGTTTGCTGCTGAACACGCACACAGCATGGGGGCGGAGCAATGTTTCATGTGGTCGGTGCTGTCAGGGGGATGGGGCGTCCACTGTGTTTGTTCAAAGGAGTTGAGGGTGGGTGGAGTTTATGTGGGAAGGGTTTTGTTTTCACAGCAGGGTGGGTTTGGGGGGTTATTGTGGGTGGGGTTAAAGAGGGGAGGGGCTTAAAATGTTATGATTCTGTTGTGTATATTGAAACCCCAGCTGTTCACATTGACTGCAATATGATTTATGTTAAATAAAATATGAACTTGAATGATTCTAACGATGGAGATGAGTGATTGATGATTGAGTCTGTGGTGAACCACAGTCTGATTGGTCCAGAGTGGGCGGGGCTTTGGAGTAATAACACAATTTAACACAACTTTAACGCCAAATTCCAAGTTTGACCCCCAGGTGACTCAGTGCTGGGGGAGGCACCTGAATAAATAGTCTGTTTGGTTGAGGAGGAATGACGGAAATGGCTCATCATGAATCAGAATTACGATACTTTTACTTACTGTCTCATTTCTAAATGCTATTTTGAGTCTGTGGTTGTTTTGACTGACATAAAAATCTTCATGTCTTAAAGTTTCACAATCACAAACTTTACATCAGTTTTATAACAATACAGTTCTCTTTTATTTCAGATTTGTTCCCACGTCAGCGTGAATCATCGCTGATCATGTGATACATGTGAATATTCTCCAGAGTGGAGCTGCTTCAGACTTCAATGAATGTCAGCCTCACTTTAATACTACAAATATGTGAACGTTAAAATGCATTTTTAGTTTATCCCAAATATTAAACAGGTTCTGAATGAAAATGCTTGTGTGGAATCACATTTTTTGAATATTGTCCTCTGTAGGCTTCCGTAGTCAAACTGAAGCTCAGTTTGACTACGGAAGACACGCCTGTTTTCCTCATAACTTTATTGAACCTGCAGATCAGACATCCAGTGTTTCAATGAGCTGGTTCTGGTTCATTTCAACCACAGACTTAATTAAACCTGTTAATTATCTGCACTGATTAAATGTTTCAGTCGTCACATGGAGATTTTAATCTGTTCTGCATTAAATTTCCTGTTTGTTCCGTTCGGACTGAGAAAAATTAAGACACTTTATTGACAAAGCAAATAATTAATTGAGAGTTTAGTCAATAAAGTGGATTTATAATCACAAAACTTCAGTGTCTCATTAAAGAAAATATGTTTATTGTTACAAAATAAAAGACAAACTGACAGATTAAGTGATGAAACTAAATGTTTTCAGTTACATTGATTCAGTTTATGTCTGTTCACCTCCACATCCTCCCAACCTGACCTCAGTCCTCAGTCCCTGGTCCTCGGTCCTCTGTCCTTCGTCCTTCAGGCCAGCTGGTGCTGTGTGGTCATCAGAATAAGGGGAACCTCTTTGTCTCCGGTCCCCAGCAGAGGAAACATCCTCTCAGTGAACTCGGACGGCCCTGTGAAGCTGTAGATCTCTGAGCCCGATTTCACGTTGTAAAAAGACACCTGACCCTCGTCCACATCCAGGAAGACGCCAACCTGACGCAGCTTCTGATGACTCTTCACCTGGAGGGTCAAAGGTCAGAGAGATTCAGAGCTGCTGCTGGGACATGATGGACACTGAGGACACAATGAGCTTATACAGTAGTTATAATATTTATAACATTTTACAATGATTTTTCTCATTTAAATAGCCAGAACTTTATTGTAAAGTTAGAAGATAAAAAGTTTAAAAAGCAGTGAAAATGTCTGTAGGCAGTATTTTAATACTCATCACAGTTTTGAACAGTTTTTTAGAACATCTCTTTTATTGGGGAAATTGTTGCTTGTAAGTGTAGATTGTTTTTTGTTGTACTCATCATTGGATTTATCACCTTTAAGGAGTCAGTTTTAGTTGAAAACATTTTAGTCTTAGTCTTAAAGTCTTAGTTGTGATTTATTCTTTGTCTCATTAATTCAAAGTCATTGGTACTTTTTATGATTTCTGTGAGTTGACAGGACATTTATGCGCCACCGTCTGATGATGTCATAGACCATCACACATGTGACCCTCAGGTGTGACTCACCTTGGTGAGGGGCGGGGCAGTGAGCGCCCTCAGCTGGCTGCTGCTCCACCAGATCACGTAGTATCCATTGGCGGGACTCATGTCAAACAGGCCTTTCCTCTGAGCCGACTCGCCGACCACGCCCACTTTCCAGTCCTTATTCTCCCCAACGAACACCTGCACAGGTGAGAGCACACCTGTCACACACTGGCGTGTGTGGCGTGTGTGTGTTTTGTGATGATGCCTGCTGTGCGTCTGACCTCCCAGTAATGGCGTCCG
Organism: Remorina albescens; assembly: GCA_034769265.1. NCBI lineage: Eukaryota > Metazoa > Chordata > Actinopteri > Carangiformes > Echeneidae > Remorina > Remorina albescens. The sequence goes on from CM068493.1 coordinate 192,722, forward strand.
GTGTCGAAACCCTCCTTGCCGCTGACGCAGGACCAGACGTCGAACCTTTGAGAGCTGTTTCTGTAGAACTGCAGCTTTTCTCCTCGCTTCACCTGCTTCCTGTCCTCCGACAGGATGAGGAAGGGATATGCCGTCACCGGGTTCAAGGTCACATCCTCTGAAACCATGTGGACAAACTCACCTGGTTAAACTCGTAGAGTTACGACGTAATACCTTCTAAGAGACAAAAAGAACCTGAAATAATTAGATATGAATTATTTTATTAACTCAGAATAACGGAGGTTAAACTCACCTGTGTAAACTCGAGCTTTTTTGTGTCCTGGAACAGAATTAACACATTTTCACCACGACGCACAAAAACAACACAGACACGTCCATCTTTTATTTAGAAAAACAACACAAACCTGAGACTGCTTTGATCTTCTTGAGATCTAAAGGGAGACAGGAAACCACAGTGAGTCCTTTCAAATTAAAGGGCCTTACGCATATCACACTTCAACAACCAGATCAAAAGTCAGTGAAGGTGTCACCGGCTGATGATGCGTTCAGGGCCTCACCTCTCAAAGACCAGTGACTCTTCCTCAGATTGGCGCTGCTTCCTCTCAGACTGAGCATGCTCTCTGCCGCCGTCAAGTCACCTGATGAAACTGCAGCGGGAACAAGTTTCACAAGTTTGATTTGGACTGAAGCAGTTTCACGTCCGTCTGATGTTCACATTCTACGTTTAACCAGAAAATGGTTCAAACCTACAGGAGCCTCGAGAACGGCGGGGCTGAACCTCCCCCATCCTGATGTCCTCCATCTTGTCCTTCACCTCACACAGGGAGCTCTTCACCTCCCCCAGCTGGAAGTGGAGGGAAAATTCATCTTCATCCACCTCGGTCTGCTGGTCCTCCCCCAGGGGGGAGAGTGCCTCCCCAAAACTCTGAGGGGGGAAGAGAGAAGGAGTGGAGGAGAGGAAAGGAAGGGGGGGCATTGTTGCTGGACCCATGTTGTCTGGCTGACATCACTTCCTGTTATCAGCTGAGAGGACGACCAGCTGTGTTAAGCCCCGCCCCCGCCCCCGGTGTGCATCAACAGGTGATTGGTTCTCACCTGCAGGAAGCTGATGTGGTCCTGACTGATGGCCTGGACCTCCAGAGTGGCTCTCTTGTCCATCAGCTGGCCGATCTCCTTGTCCAAACGAGACACCAGCCCCTCCCCCTTTGACATCACAGCGTCCAGCTGGTTCTGGATCCTGCCCACCACCTGAGCCCGGATCTGGTCCAGAGAACTGGAAACCTGGTCCAGCAGGTTCTCGACTTCACCCTGTTCTCCTTCTGCATAGGTCTGATGACATCATCAATGTGAGTGGGAGTGTGTGTCTGTGTGTGTCTCTGTGTGTGTTTGTCTGTCTTCACCTTCACTCCCTCCAGTTTCCTCTTTAGGTCTGTCAGATTAATCTGTTTTTCTTTGATCCGGTTCAGGATTTCCTGCTCCATCCTCGCTACCTGTTTCTGAACACAAATGTGATCATGTGATCATGTGATCAGGTGGTCAGGTGATCAGGTGGTCAGGTGATCAGGTGGTTTCTATCCTCTACCTGTTTACTGATTCTCTCCGTCTGGACTGACACAGTTTTGTGCGTCCGATGCTCCTTGAGGACACAGATGGCACAGATACAGCTCTGACAGGTCCGACAGAACACCTGGACAGGTAAACAGGTAAACAGGTTCACTTTATAGTTGGTTTCATTGAGACACTAAAACTAAACAGTCGATGGTGAATGTGGACCAGGACCAGGACCAGGACCAGGACCTGATCTCTGTTAAAACCGGTTGGTGGTGTGTTTGTCCTCACCTCCAGCAGGCGGTGGTGTGCGGCGCAGGTGCGGCCTCTCAGGGCTTCCTGCGGGTCCATCAGCGTGTGTTTAGCGTAGAAGGGCGTGGTCTGATGAGGCTGCACGTGCTCAGTGCAGTAGGAGGCCGTGCAGGTGAGACAGGAGCTGACGGCGGGCTGTTTGACGCCCGTACAGACGTCACACCACACCGTTTCTTCGCCCGCCGTCGCCGGAGCAAAAGGATTGGTGCTGACAGGGTTGGAGGCCGTCGTCGTGGCACCAGGCACACCGTTCCCGAAGGGCGCGGGGAGGCCGGCATCTCCATAACGAGAGACTTTGAATTTGTCCGCAATGAGAGCGAAGACTTTGTTGACGCTGAGCTGAGGACGCTCGTCAAACTGACGCTTGCACAGAGGACACGAACACACCGTGCTGGACGCCCAGTAACCTCCAATACAGGCCTGCAGGGACAGGAAGAGGACGCCGTCAACTAATCCCTGACCCCTGACCCCCGACCCCCGACCCCCGACCCCAACTTCAGGTCTCAGGTCTTACCTGGCAGAAGTTGTGCCCACAGGGGGTTGAGACCGGATCACTGAACAGGTCCAGACAGATGGAGCAGGTCAGTTCCTGCTCCGAGAACAGATCTGGAGCCGCCTCCGCCATCGTCACCGCTGGGGACAGACACAGACCCCATCGGACCAGAACGGACCACAACAGACCACATCAGACCAGAATGGATCACACAAGACCAGAACAGATCACATTAGACCAGAATGGATCACAACAGAACAGAACAGACCACATCAGACCAATTTAGACCACTGAAATCTCATTAGATCACATAAAGCCACCTAAAATTCTGAGATCCTGGTCTTCAAAAACCAGTTGTGTCTAAAAGGATCCCTGTTGTCCCAAAGGGACTAAAAGCTTCCTTACTGGTCCCACAGTCACTGAAGCTCAAAACCTCACAGGAACCAGGATTCACCTGAATTCATCAGACCTGAAGACCCAGAAACCCTAAGCTCAGGTCCATGGTGACAGACCCAGACCAAGTCCCAGAGGAGACCCCATGAAGCAGTGTCCTGTCTGAGTCTCCTCTGATGAGGCCACCTGCTGTGGACAGGTGAGAACAGGTAGAGAGGGGGCGGGGCCAGCTCACCTGTGTGGACTCATTTAAAGAGAAAGAGCAGGAAGACCAGAATCCCACCTGATCCTGTTCCAGACTGAAAAACCAGGACCATAATTTTGGTTTGTTGAATGGAAAAAATGTTAATATTGATTATTGATCCACAGGAAGTGAAGTCACTCTGAACTAGATCAAAATGTGGTTTAGGTCTGACTCAGAAGGGTTTCAGAAGTCCCTCAGGAGTCCTTCACCATGTGGTCTGACCCCCACAGAGTCTTGGTCTTATAGTCCTTGAGTCAGTCTGGATCATCAGGGATCAGGTACTCCAAGATGCTGGATCAACCTGCTGAACTGTGAGCAGGACCGGTCCAGTCCGTTAAACCAAGTCCACCACAGACCACAAAAAGAAACTTGAAACTACGCAGAACTACATGTAGATCAGAACCAGAACTACGGCTTCACCTGAACACCAACCAAGTGCTCAGGTGAAGTTTCTGGAACAGAATCAAGAAAAAAAAGGTTGATTTTAACAAACAGAAAAAGAAGTAACAAACAAACAAACAGAGCTGAAGTTTCAGAAAGTAAAATGAGTTTTCTTCAGTTTTGGAGGATCGGCTCTTCGGTCTTACCTTCAAGGACTTCAGGTGTTTCTGTAAAAATCCTGACAGTCAGGTTATTGTCAGATGATGATGTCATCAGTGGGCGGGGCCTTGCCATGAGGGGCGGCAGGCAAAAAAAGTTGTCAGGTGAGTTTAGATGTGTGTTCACGACCTGATGGGGACTTTTATTTCACAAATTCTCAGATAAGATAAATAAATGAGGAGTAATAAAATGTATTTTAAAAAAAAACTAAATATGAGAATTGTATGAAAATAAAACTAATACAAAGAAAATATCAAGAAGAATAAAAAAATGACATTTTAATTCATAAAAGATGAAAATACTAAAAACTAATTCAACAGAAACAATATAAATCCACAGAAATGAAATCAAAATGATTAGAATGAAAAAGTCTAAAAAAATAAAAATAAATTATATTAAACTGATTCTGGTTTGTAAATAAAATAAATATGAAAAGTAATAATGCATCTTCTATAAATATAATGGAGTGACTGTGTGTGTGTGGAGATTGATGTTTTTCATTCCTCAGCTCATTCAGAGACAGGACTGAGGACATTCCTGCTCCTGTGTGTGTGAAGTGGCAGATCCTGTTTGGGGGTTGTTCATCCTGGCCTCTAATTGGCTGACTCCTCACCTGTCAAGACTCACTTCCTGTTTACAGCCTCAGGATGAAGGAGAAGAGGATCTGACCTGCTCTGTGCTCTGTCTGATTGGGTGGTCCATCTGTCAATCCCACAGTAGCCCCGCCCCCCTAACCCCTCCCCTCCAAATGGAGCATCATTTAAAAAATGAACATCATGTTGTGTTGAAGACTGTAAACTAGAGACTGAGGCCATAAACTGATCTGAGAGGAGGAGGAGGGACATTTTCCCATAGACTTCAATACAGTCTGACTGCTTTTAACAACCAGTGGAGTCTGGGTCCAGGTTCAGAGACAGTCTGTGGACGCTGTCCTAAATTTGAGGATAAATAATTAAAGGTTTTAATCCTAAATAGTGAGATATTAAAACAATCAGACCAGAAAAAAAAACACAAAATGTCATAAAAAGAAAATGAATCTGTGGCCGTCGCTTAAATCCAGTTCGGGTCCTTTTTTAAAAAAAATGTTTTTTTAAAGAAAATGATATTTAACTTACAGTCAGAAGAAGAAGTAAAAATCTAATAAACTGCTGATCAGCTCATTAACCAACGAGACAAAAACAAAAAGAGACGTGACGTCGTGAGACTTTTCCAGTTTTTTATAAATCATAAACACACACAGGCTGATTTGGACATTCGGAGGTTTTCCTGTTCCTGCTCATCGTGTCCTTCAGTTTGTGTCAGTGAAGGAAACATGAAGACTCAGAAATCTCGGTAGTGCAGCAGCCTGAACACACAATAACAACACAACGCAGCTAACGTCAGTCAGTCATTCCTTTTACGGCAGTAAAAAAAGCTATGGAGAAGCCAATTGGCTGTCTGACCTGAAAAGGGGGGCGTGTCCTTTGTTGTTCGCCAATGAGAAGAAGCCGCTGTGAGGGGAGAAGTCCAGGCAGCTGACTCGATAAACCAACTTCCTCTTCGACACCGGGAAGTTGGAGAAGACACTGAGGCTGGGGATGTGGACCTGAGGGGACAGAGTCGGATCAGACCTGGATCAGATCCGGATCAGATCCGGATCAGATCGGAGCCGGATCAGATCCGGAGTGTGTGCAGTCGCCCAGCTGTATCTCACCAGCCGTACGGCCTCGTCCTCAATCCGGGAGGCGATAGCCAGGATGTCGGACGTGGGGTTAAAGGTCAACGAGGTTGCTGAGGTCAGCAGGTTCATCACAGCTTTCAGAGGCTTCGGATTGGTTGAATTAAGACACGCCTCCTGAGAATAGATGTTTACGACGCCAGATTGAGAGCTGAAACAGACAGAAGATCAACACTGGTCAGTCTGCTGCAACCAATCACAGAGCAGGATTACGTGAAATGGCGTGTTTTACCCGCAGGCTAGGTACTGTCCGTTACGTGAGGCGGCGATGGACGTCCCCCTCACACAGCCGTCGTCTGGAAACCTGTTCACACAGCGACTGCTGCGCATGTCCCACACATACACCTCCCCCTCCTCTGCACGCACACGCACACACACACACACACACACACACACACACACCTTCAGTCACATGACTGACAGGAAGGTGACATGTATGTGATGTCACAGACTTGTGGACTCACCTGAATTGACAAACATTTTGCTGCCGTCATGGTTGAAAGCGACTCCGCTGATGTCACCGTTTATCTTCATACTGCGGACGACCTCCTTCGTCTGGACACACACATCAAAAATATATGTTTACAAAATCACAACCAGCATCAAATCCTTCATCTTTGGTGGGCGTACCTTCAGCGTGAGGAGGTGCAGGTATCCGTTGGTGCCGCTCAGCAGCAGAGCGCCTCCATCAGGACAAACAGAGAACTCTTTGACTCTGACTTCATTCAGACCTGAAGGACAGACAACCACAGCTGCTCTTAACAGGCCTTTATTCTGAAAGGCATCAGGTCGATGGCCGACCTCTGACTCACCTCTGACGCCGTGGACAGGTGTGACGCAGCCCTCCATCATGTCGTACAGGTAGAACATCCTGTTCTTCAGGCTGGTGGCGATCACCACCTCCCCGTCCACACTGAACTGGGCCTTGTGGACCGGGAAGCGCTCCAGGTGGATGCTCTGGATCTTCGGATTCGTCTTCCCGTCCACCTGCAGGAGGAAACGAAGACACAAGTCTTGGGTCACATGACCTGTCCCATCTGACCTCAGAGCTGCCCGCGGACGACCTCTGTACCTGAAAGAGGGAGACCGATTGGTCGAGGCCTGCTGTCATGACGACCTGGGCTGAGGGATGGAACTGGACTGTGGTGAGTCTGTCCTCCGAAGGACGAGCGCTGTTGGCGTGAAGACACTTTTTCATCTGAGGCGGGAAACACGAACCACCATCATCATCAACAGCCCACATGATAAGAACAACGTGGGTGTCCAGGTGAGACTCACTGACCTTCAGGACGCCGCTGGGAAGACTGTCTGAAGACGCCACAAAGTTTCCTGTCCTCCTCAGCAGGTCGTCCTCGTCTTCCTCCTCATCTTCGTCTTCGTCTTCCTCAGCAGCTTCAGGAACAAACAGTGTTTTTGTTTGAACGCAACAATTTAAAGAAACATCATGAAATCCAGTTTGTGTGTTTCTACTTTTGTTCTTCTTCTTCTTCCTGATGTTGCTCTCCGCCCACGCTGGAGCTCCGCCCATCGACTTCTGAAACCTGAAACGCGGCAGCGCCGACAGGTGAGTACACAGGTGGATGAGCGTTCGGGCGCTGCGTTCAGGTGTTCACTTACTGCTCCCTCATCCTCTGCTGTAGTTTCTGTTTGTCCATGAGCGACTCGCCGTCTCCTCTGATCAGGTGTTTGCGGTAACGATGTTTCATGTCCACCCTGAAATACACAGACAGGAAGTCACCTGAGTGCCGGGCTGTGGCCCCGCCCCCTCCGACCTACAAACTCAACACTCACTCTTCTTCCAGCTCGTCGTCCTCGTCCACCCAGGCAGCTTTCCTCTTCGGCTGGAGCTGCAGACGAGCCTCATCCTCGTCTTCATCACCGGACTCCTCGTCCTCGTCCCCCAGCAGCAGGGTGTCCGTCCGCTCCTCGTCCTCCTGTCCAACGACAGGAAGTGACGTTTTAACAGATTCATCGATATCAGGAACATCTGAACCGATCCGTCTCTGACCAAACACTGAAAGCTGTCCCAAAACTAAACCGGGTCTGTGATTCAGGACACACACAGAGGACACACACAGAGAGGACACACACAGAGAGGACACACAGGACACACAGAGGACACACACAGGACACACAGAGGACACACAGGACACAGAGAGGACACACACACAGAGGACACACACAGGACACACAGAGAGGACACACAGAGAGGACACACACAGAGAGGACACACAGGACACACAGAGGACACACAGAGGACACACACAGAGAACACACACAGGACACACACAGAGAGGACACACAGAGAGGACACACACAGAGGACACACACAGAGGACACACACACAGGACACACACACAGGACACACAGAGAGGACACACACAGAGGACACACAGAGGACACACAGAGGACACACACACAGAGGACACACACACAGGACACACACACAGGACACACAGAGAGGACACACACAGAGGACACACAGGACACACAGAGGACACACACAGGACACACAGAGGACACACAGGACACAGAGAGGACACACACACAGAGGACACACACAGGACACACAGAGAGGACACACACAGAGGACACACAGAGGACACACACACAGAGGACACACACACACACACACACACACACACACACACACACACAGGACACACAGAGAGGACACACACAGAGGACACACAGAGGACACACACACACACACACACACACACACACACACACACACACACACACACACACACACACGGGTTGTTCGGTTCAGGGTGTGACTGATCGGACTGGTCGGGACAGAAGAACCGGACTCGAACCTTTTCTGGTCCCAGTTTGTGGAGCAGCTCGTCCTCCGTCCCGAACAGCAGCTGCTCCAGGAGCTTCACCGAGCCGTCGTCGTCCCTCAGGACCGGCAGGGAGCTCAGGTTCCTCCGCCGCCGCTCCTCCTCCTCCTCCGGGTCCATCTTCTTGGCTCGGCCTCGGTCCTCGGTGGCTCCTCGAAGCTTCCGGTCCGCCATGTTTTCGACAAACGGCTCAGAAACCCGGTTGGTAGGAAACGACTCGGAGTCGAGCAGCTGATGTTCCCACATGTGGAGGAAACTGTTTATTTCCGCCGCGCTGTGTGACGTGTTTCCGGGTGGATCACGTCCGAAGGTGAGAAAAAGTCCGCCCCCAGAGTCCGGAGAGAGAACTACAGCCGACCGGACAGTTTTCTTTCATCATTTCTCTAAAGAACAAAAGACACAAAAGGATTTTGGTGTTGTTTTAATCGTGGAGCAGTTTATTGGGTTCATGCTGTTAAAATGGGACATCTACAGGACATGAAGGACATTTACAGCATTCTGACGTTTCCAACATGACAGAATGACGTCAGAACTTATCAGCTCAATGAAATATTCATTTCATTAAATGGAAATTTACCAACAAAAACAGTTTTCTTCAGAACCTTCATTTAATACGAAGAATCAAACTGAAAACAAGTTTGGCTGATATTTAATGAAGCTTCATGAGGAGGAGGAGGAGGAGGAGGAGGAGGAGGAGGAGGAGACCACCTCCACAGACGGAGGTGTCAAGATGAAATCTTTACGGTCAGTGAAAATAAATCAGCTCAGATTTTCTTTCTGACTTTGGATCAACGTTGATCAGAGAAAAACACACTGTTCATGCAGAGGGACTTTCAAAATAAAATATGTGGCACAGTTAGAAACTCCAGGACAACATTCAGGCAGGAAACAGGTTTACTGTCAAAGTAAAAGTTCAGTGAAAAATGTCACATGATAAGAATGAAGTCGTGTAAAAACATTTTAATTTGAAAAATCAAAGGATGACGTTATCACAACTTTTAATTTGTAGAGACTGTATTTAAATTTTTGTTTCTCCTATTGTCCTGCAGTTTTATTTCACATTTCACAGTAACCTTCCTATTTCCTCTTTACTGCAACTCTTACCGACAAGTTTATGGAACAAAATTAATTCTATTTAGTGATTAAATGTTAATATCAGGCGTTTTTTAAGCTCAAAGAAAAATTTACCGTTGAAAGCTCTGATCAACCTTCCAACATTCATTTCTTAACTGGAAAAGTTCGAATTATTTTTCATCATATAGTTTGTTTTTTGACGTCATAACTTTGCAACATAATTGATCACTTCCTGTTGTGGAAAGCAGTTTTTTTCCTCCCTCGACATCGCTTGTACGGTTCACTCATTTCAGATAATTTCAGTTTGTTCGAAGAATCGGCAGCAGGCTGCTCCAACAAAGACAGCATGTGACCGTGTTAGAGGAGGGGGAGGAGTCCAGGTGAGTCCAGAAAGACCCTCTTGGCACTTAAAGACTTGAAACTGATCTCTGTCAGTGCCAGAGGTCAAGTCAATTCACGTCCTGCCAAAATAAAGCACGTCACATTGCTGACATCACCTGGACAGGTGTGTCGGATGATGATGAGACAGGTGAGTTTAAGTGGAGCACGTGTTTTCATCCTGCTGGAGAACAAACATTGTCCTCCAATTTTGATCCTTCATGTCACAAAAACTGATTTCAGTTCTCTATTTATCTGGACTCCTAAGATCCAGATCCAGATCCAGATCTAGGTCTAGCTCTAGCCTGCTGAAGTACTTCTTACCTCGGAATGATGGACGTCAATGAAATAGTTGGACATTTTCATCTTTCTTTAGATGTTCAGATTGATCAGTCTGATGTCTGAGCTACACAGAGCTGGGGTTAGGACCACACTAGCCTAGCCTAACAAAATATGTACCAATGAGATGATGAAGTGAGTCTGAAATCATAAAGTCTGAATGTTTCAGAGACCTGGTGACAGTCGGTTTTCTCTACTAATGTTAGCTTTTCTACACTGATGTGAGCATGCTAACATTAGCAGGTTTCTCTGAGTGTTAGAAAAGACGATGACGTTCTGCTGGACACGAGACGAGTCACATCATTCAAATGGAGAGAAAACTTCCCCAACGTCACGGAACTCCTGTCCAAAGTCTGACTTCCTCCAGGACACACAACAAACCAGGAAACTGGTTCATGAAGAAGATTCTTTAACGAAAAGCTGAATCCAGGCAATCCAGAAGTGAAGCCCTGAAGCTCATTCTCATCCTCTTCCTGGTCCTTCCTGGTCTTGCAAACAAAAAGTGCAAGTGCAGAAATAAAAACTAAATGTTCATGCAGACCAGAAAAGAATCAGCAGCAGCGCCGGATGTCTTTCCTCCTCCTCCTCATTCATCTGCTGCAGACACAGGATTGGTCAAATAAACTTTCAGCCAATCAACTGTGAGCTGGTACGAGGTGATGGAGGCGATGATGATGAAGCTGGACGGAGGACAGTGTGTGTGGGTGTGTGCGTGCGCGATTGTTCCTGCTGCATGGTTCACCTCCCAACAGGAGGGAGGGGGGGGGCTCCTCTTATCACTGAAACAAACAAACCAATCATTAGAATCTGCACTGTGTGTCTCCTCAAAATAAAAGTCACGTTGTTGCTAAGGTTAGCTTAGCAGAGGTCCTGTCAGTCAGACTGTCATGATGACATCACAGCATCACCGTTAGTTGTCTAATGAATTTTCCATCTAATGATATTAAAGTGAATAACTTGAGGTCATACAAACTGTTTGTGGTTGTTGTCAGGTCATCCCCGTCACCATGGAAACAAACACAGATGAAACAGACTGTAGTCCTGTCTGCACATCAGTCAGTGATTAAGGTTTTCTCTGGTCCTGGGCTTTGTCTCAGTCCAAGTCCATGTCTGGTCGTGTCTCGGTCCTGGTCTGGTCTTGGGCCTACCTCTGTTGGCCTTGCTGGGGTAGATCTTGGTGAAATGTCTGTATTCATCTGGAGGAGGGAAATCATCCAGAGGATGGAACGAATATTTGGACTCAAAATCATCTGCAAAAGAAGAAACAACACGTCATTTCTCTTCCTGCTGGGCTCAATGATCCACTTCCTGTTCAGTCCAGCTGTCTGAAGACGGAGGAAGAGGAGCAAACAGAAGGTGAAGAAGAAGAATGAAGCCAGGAAGAGGTGGAGCCTGAACTGAGACAATAACGAATAACGAAGACACTAAAAAATAAAAACACTGAGGAGAAGAAACCATAAATCAGCTCATGAGGAAACAAAAAAGCCCCGAAATGTTTCATTTTGACACTAAAAACAAAAGAACTGAGGAACGGTCGAACAGACGGAGGGAGAGACAGAACTCACCCACAAATGAGCGAGGGATGGAGGAGGAGGAGGCGTGTCCGTTACGAAGGGGGGGAGGGGGCGGGGGAGGAGCAGCGGGAGTGCGGGTCGGCGGGGGAGGAGGTTTCCCTCGGGCAGGGGGGTCTGAAGAGAGGGAGGGGCTACCATGTGTCCTGTAAGGTGGAGGAGGCGGGGCTTCTCTGCCCCCCGCCCTCGAAGATGATGACTGGACCGGAACAGGAGGAGCTGAAGTGAGAGACAGGTGATCAGTACAGGTGAGTGTAAAATAAAAAACAAAAATTATTAATATGAAACAAAAAGATAAGTAAAGTTACTGATCATTCAAAATATATGAATAAAAGGGTGATCTTTTTAAAGCCCAAAATAATAATAAAAAAATTAAACACCAGAAAATAAAGGAGAGAATCAGACAGACAACAGAAACAGGTGGAGACTTTAACAGACTCCTACATTTCCCATAATGCAGCTGGACAGATCTATTCACTTACTGACATCATTTCCGTCACGTTTAAAGCTAAAACGTGTTGAACCAGTTGACCTCACCTGCTCCTCTACCTGGCGGCTCTCTGACAGGGGGCGGCGGCCTGTTGGCACCCTGTTGGGAGGGGGTGGGAGAGGCAGGGGGAGGAGGTGGAGCGGGGCCTCTTGTAGGGGTGTGGCCAGCAGGTGAGGGGGCGGTTCTCTTATTGCTGAGGGAGTTGTGTCGCTGGGGAAGCTCAGGTGCTGCCTCCCCGCCACCGCCTGTTGGACCGTTTGTGACGCGGTATGGTGGAGGGGGCGGGGCCAGAGAGGAAGAGGAGGGGGCAGATGATGCAGGATTTCCTCCTGAGGTGGGCGGGCGTCTGCTGTTGCTAGGAGACGGGGGAGGTTTGGAGGGGAGGGGTGGGGTGTTGTTAGGGGTTGGTGGAAGGGGCTTCTCTCTGTTGTAAGAGGAGGAGGATGGAGGGGAGGGAGCGTTCCCACGCCGACAGAGAGGTGGTGGGGGAGGTGGGGCAGAGGAGGAGTGCTTCATGCCAGTGGAAGGGGAAGAGGCAGCAGAGGAGGGGGAGGAGGGGGAAGGAGAGGAGGACAGGTTGGGAAGCGATGGACGCTGGGAGCAAACCGTCTCCATCAGTGATGATGCCTGAAGGGAGGGGCTCTCTGCATCGTCATGGCGATGACTTGGGGGGCGGGGTGCCGCAGCTCGGGTCGAGGGAGAGCGTCCGTCTGAATTAGAAACATACGCACACAAAAAGGAATAATTTTTATGGCAAATTCAAAGTTAAAAATTTACATTTATTATTTTATATTCTTGAAAAAAAAAGTCAAACCTTAAATTTTAATTATTTTAATTTTCTATAAAGGGTAAATAAAACATGAGAACAATCTGCAAAATAAAAACATCAAATAAAAATAAACAAAGTGAACTGACCTCCGACCGGCCTCCGTTTGGGAAGTCCACCCGTGAACAGATCTCCTATTGGTGGAACAGAACCTGACGGGCTTGCTGCTCCGCTCCCATTGGCTCCTCCTTTGGGCTCTGAGAACCACAACCATTGGACAGATGAGAGAGGGTTCCGCCTCCTGCACGATGTCACCACACTACAAGGACTCAATGATGATATCACAGACGGGATGGATGCGGGTGAAATGCATTGTGGGTGCTGGTGAGACCAGGTGACATGGGGTGACGTGGGATGTTAAAGGTGAATGAAGTGTTTACACTCCCACGCTGCTCCGATGCTCCAACAGCATCAATTCACCACATTCATTTAACTGAGAGGAACCTGCTTCTTCTGAGTTAATCCTCAGTTCTAATAAACCAGTCTTCCTCAGAGGAAGAAGGTGGAGGAGTGAACGTGTCTAAACAGGTAGGACTCTCCACCCAGTCAGGCGTCACCCCTCCACCACAGGTAAACAGGAAGTCATTACATGTGATCATCAGAGCGTTGTTCAACTGTGTGACAGAGTTCTCACAGCTCATTAAAATCAAAAGCCTCTGATGGCCCTTTAGTGAAGCATCGGCTCTGTCACGGCTGAGCTTCACCCCAATCAAATATTCAAATTTGGGACTCTGAAGTCTTTTCAAAAATTTTTAGATGCTCCTGTAGCTTCAAATGAGTCTGGGTGCAAACACTGAGGTCTGCATCACCTGAACAAAGCCAAGCTGCTCAGCTGTTGTTGCTAAGAGAAACTCTGTCACATGGCGGTAAACTGCAAACGTGAGCTCAGCAGCTGCAGGAAGCTGCAGGATCTGGACTAACCAGCTGATCCTTAACCATCCAGTCAATTTACACAATAACAGTTTGATGCACTGATTTAAATCTGCACTGGAGTCTAAACTGACCAGTTCAAACCCCGAAGATCTGAACCACAGCTACACTGAACTGATGATATCAGAGAGACAGAGCAGAGAAGTTAGAGCAGGACCCAAACAACAGATCAGACGTGAGGGACAGAAACACAGATGAACAGAGTGAGGTCAGACTCTGTCTTGTGTGGGTGACCCGGTCCAGGTCCTGCATTAGGTTTAGCTCAGGTACGTGTTCATTTAGAGCTGACGACAGTGTCACGTCGCGTCTACATATCACCAACAGTCCTGACTGAAGGGAGTCCCACTTCTGTTGCAGACACCATGCGGTGAGGAGTGCACTCTGTGTCTGCAATGGTTGTTACCTTTAGTTAGAAACACAACTGAAGCTGCTCACTCTGCTCTGCAGCATGAATGACTTTCAATAACCTCAGCTGACTGAGTTTCATCCAATCAGACGGCACCTCATACAACATCATCCAAATCACTGCATCAAACTGTGTTTCAGCAGTGACACCTGCTGTTCAGGTGTGTGTGTGTTGATGATGTCATCATAATGTGGACATGTTCAGGTTCAGCTCTGATTCATGTCGGACAGGAAACATGGCGGCTGTGTAGCCTCGACCCTCAGCCTCCTGCAGCCTCAAGTATTAGAGAAGGTCCTTACTCTCTGGGGACAGAGCAGAGCTCTTCTCTCCGGCAGTCTTCTTCTGCTCCTCTGATGGCACCCCCTGCTGTTTGGGCTGGCTCTGTTGCTGGTGTAGGTATTGGTATAAGCGAATGTATGGGTGCTCTGTGGGGGGTGTTTGGCTCTTTGGTGTTTGAGTCTTACTATCGAGCAGCGGAGCGCTGCGGTCGTTCACCACCGACACTTTCCTCAGCTTGGTGCCTTTACAGATGTCAGACAGCAGAGCGCCGCGACCTTTGGCCTCCTCTTTGCTCAGCTTCGGGGGGCTGGTGTTGGCCTGTGAGGAGGGGGGGCACCATACAACACATTCACAAATATGACCTTTGAGGGTCAAACCATTCAGAAATCAGAAGGTACCTCACCTGGTTGAAGGTGGGGGGAGGTGGGGGTCCCCCCGGAGGAGGAGGAGGTGGGGGAGGGATGGGCATCCTGCTGCTGATAAGACACACCAGACCCCTGAAACACACAAACACCACATAAATTCAACACAATCAGGCAGGAACACAACCTCATCCTTCACCTTTCAAAATAAAACGTGAGTGTTGGTCCTTCTGGCAGACCAGATTGGACCACATCAGTCCACTTCAGACCAGGTCAAGCCAAATCAAATTTATTTATATGGCTCCAAATCATAAAATGATGAACATCAAGGCTCTTCACACGGAGAGCAGGTCCAGATCCAGGTCCAGACCAAAGTCTGTATGGAGCTGTTTAAAAGACCAACAGATCCCTGCAAGAGCAGGCAAAGAGGGGGGGCAGTGAGAGAGAGACTGAAGGAGAGGAGGGGGGGGACTCTGTAGAGGGATGGAGAGAGAACAAGAACAGGAGGAGAGAAGATGACATGAAGACACAAACTGAACATCCAGAAAACATCCAGTGACTGATGAAACCTGCTCGTTCTAAATGTGCTGCAGTAAATATTATCAGGAGAAGAAGAGGTCACAGTGGGAGGGACTGATAACTAAAGGGAACTGTTGGAGCAGAGATGATTCAGACAGGAAGAGACAGGAAGGGTGGGATGGATAGCTCAAAGATCTGCCTCCTGATGGAGACTCCAGGAACCAGAACTAAACGAAGTGACCTCCTGGGACCATCAGGAACTCTGAGCTCTCTCACCAGGTCCAAGACAACCCCCAGTATCCGGAGAACTGTCACTTCTGGACTAGGTCCACATTGCTCTCCTTTCTCCACCCAGACAAAAACCACTTTACCTGGACCAGATCAACAGAGGACCTCCGCAGGATTCAGTTTTCTGGAACCTCAATTCATCATTAAAGGAATAATGTCCATTTCAGTGTTAAATCTGAATCCAGAACCAGCTCAGAGCTCAGACAACGCCTTGAATCAAACCTACAGATCCCAGAGCTGCCAGACCAGGACCTGGTCTACCGGACTCCGAGATGTTTGTCTGTGGTTTCCGCTGCAGTTCGTCGGGGTAGCTGGATTAGCCTCTGAGCTAACACTTTAGCCAGTCTCTCCGTTCAGCCGCTGCCCAGATGTTCACCTCAGTGATCCACATCTGTCCGAGCAGATTCGGACCTGCACATCAGCTTCATCCGGCCTGAACGTGTTACATGTTAAGATGCACCGTTAGCTAACCAGGTCGCCCAGCCTGTTAGCTGTTTGTTAGCATTAGCAGCGGGTCGGTGCGGCATCTTTCGGCCGACAGGTGAAATAAATCCTACCTGTGGACGTCACAGCCTCCCCCCCGGTGGAGCCATGCCGTGGGGTGTCGGTGTTAGAGTCCGCAGCTCTCAGTTAGCTCCGTTAGCTGTTAGCTTCTCTGCCGCAGATTCGGATTCCTCTTCAGTCAACACGAGAGCACGTGACCTGAGCGGGAGGACACGCGCCGCTGCAGCTGGTGCTGACCAATAAAATGTGTTTTTATTTACCTGTTTATGTTTACTGTTTCATAATTTGGTTAGATTTGTAATGTAATGTCCGAATCTGTGGACTAATCCTTTGTTCGGGTTTAGTAAACTGACTTCAGGACTCAGCTGAAGTTTTACTGACTAGAGAAGAAAAGTCATTTTCTGGTTTTAGCACTTAAAAATGAGACTTCTTTGGATATTTTTAAATGAAACCACGTGACTAAATTGAAAGCAGAAATGAATTTTATTTAAAAACCAACATTTTTACACCGTCACTTCATCCCGGCTCGGTCCTTCCATCTTCCGGTTGGCGGTGGTGATAAACCGGAAGTAAATCTGCGAATCGAACGAGGGATTGACGTCATCCCGAACCGACCAATCAGGTGCCTCGTGGCGGGGATTTGAAAACCGAAATGGCTGAAGTTCGAGCGTAAGTTTCCAAAACTCGGTCAACATGTATAGTTCGGTCCTGTCAGGGAGTTCTGTTCGGTGAGAAAAGGCTTAAAATATTGTTGGAACTTCAGGTCGGACTTTCCCGCGCTGAACTAAAGTGGAAACATGAGAATTAGCAGTGAGGACGTTGATGAGCTAAGCTAAGCTAACACTTGTTGTCTGTTTACGTCAGCTTGTTGCAGCGCTCTGATCCGGCTCTGCTGGATCCCCGTGGAGACCCGGATCAGCCGGACTCAGCTGAGGCAGCCAGGATGCTCCTCCACCTGACGGTCAGAATCCAGCAGCAGCCTCCATCGGAGGATCCGACACCTCTTACACCACCACAGCACACTGGACCGGGTCCGAGTCAGGCCTGGACTGGACCATCACAGAACATTTAAAGCCCACAACACGAACCTTTATTCAGTTTGCACGAACATATGGATGGTAATGTTTTTTTTTCTCTGACTGTGTAGGAGAGTCGACGTGTTCAGAAGGTTTTGTGGCGTCAGCTGTTTGTTCTAGACTCCATGATGTCTCTCCTGGAGGGTCTGGACTCTGCCCAGCAACTGCTGACACAACCCAGCCCCCCCCAGCCTGGTACACACACAGAAACTATATTCAAGAAGACACAGAATGCATACAACTTCAGACATTACTGTGATGCTTCGGTTCACATGGCAGAGTCTGATCCAAACTCTGTACAAATGTCTTTATATTTTATTCTACCTGATAAGATCTGGTTGAGAAAACTAAATCTTTTTAGGTTTACTGTCAGATTTTATATTTAGTATAAATCATCACTAAATTGAAATCAGTGATGAGCTTAAAGGGAACAGGGACTAACACGTCATAAGGAGAATCATACACTCATACTCATCTGGTATAGTTTCCTTTATTTTGACCATCACCTCCCTTCCAACACAATTCACTCAGAGGGTGGAGCTCGAAGCAGATGGAAAGCTCTGAAGGTGAAGAGCAGGTCAGAGGTGGAGGAGACAGAGACTCTACTCAGGTCGCTGCAGGACAGAATCCAACAGATCCATGACAGACGACACACACTCATGCAGCTGGTCCAACAGCTGCACAGCAAGGTGAACACACATGTTACACATAAGTCAGTGACTCGCAGGGTGACATGACACTGTTTCATTTATCATTTATCAATGTCCACGGTGTGGACATAAAGCCTTGAGCGGAGGGATTAATCATGCCTCCCAAGGTGCATTCAGCACAGCCCATCCGGATTCTGTCCGTGTCTTTTTCAGAAGCAGCAGTGTGAACAGCTGGAGGAGTCTCTGCTGAAGGCCCAGAAGGCAGTGCAGTCTTGTAATCGTCAGCTGGACCAGCTGAGGGAGGAGTCAGAGGTGGCACTCCGTCAGATGATCAGTTGGCAGCAACTCAGAGATGAGTGAGTGTCGTTACGTCATGTGACCTGTGTTCAGGTCAACTGATTGGTCTCTAACTCAGCTGTTTTTGTATCAGGCTGCAGGTTTGCCTGTGTGCCGTACAGGACGTCATGCAGATCAAGCTTCTGTCCTTCAACCAATCAGAGCTGTGTGTTGAGCTCAGACCACGCCTAACCTCTGATCGTCCATCCAATGAATTGGAGCCACTGAAGTTGTCAGTCACATGGAGCCTTGACGACCACTTCAGTCTGCAGGTAACACACAAGACTCATGAGGAGATTTAGATTTGATTTAATTCTCCTTATCTCCTTGTCTCCTCTCTCCTTGGTGCCTAACTTCTGGTGCTATGGGGACTTTGGTCTCTGTGTCTTTGTAGGTGGATGAGGGGACAGCTGGTCTGGTGGAAGACTGTATGTCGGGCAGATGGTCGGAGCTGAGCGACGCCCTGCTGGAGGTGAAGCAGCGTTACGTGGGTCAGGCTGAGCTGCTGTCAGAGATTCAGGCTCTGAGGTCCAGGTGAGCTTCCACATTCTGTCATGGATCCACTGCTTCCTCTGTCAGTCGGAGATGATCAGCGCGACCTCTGACCTATTTGCGAGCTGATATCAGAGCCAGTTTCTGTTTGTGGACAAAATGATTCATTTATTTATAAAGTTTCATTCAAAACTTCCTTTGAAAACTAGATGTTAACTACCACACATTACTGTTATAGGTGATAATAGAAGTGAGACGAGGTATGATTCAAATAGGTGTTTATAAATGTTTTAATAGGACTCCTGTTGTGAGATCAACAGTCCTAAAATCCTAAAAAACACAGTGACTCATCTTAGAGCCATCAGAGCGAGGACATCATCGCAGTCATCGTCACTATGATTCTGGGTCTCCTCCTGTGTTGTATTTTATGGCGGCATTTCTTTGTTCATGTGGATCTCAAATCCTTCCATCATTGACCTCATCAGTCAGTTACTCACTGATGAACTTCTATTGCTAGCAGTTTGCCCTGTTTCCAGTTTTGTGCTAAGCTAACTCACTTGGAGATGAATGTCCACTTTTGCTTTGTGTCTCCAGTTTTGCCATCGACTGGCGTCCTGCTCAGCGGCTGCTGATCTACCTGAAGTCGGCGTTGTTGGTGTGTCACTTGGAAGTGGAGGAGGGGTACCCGAGCGGTGGACGAGCCCGTCTGCTGTCGGTCCGCAGGGACGGACAACATGTGGACACATCTGGATTGAAGGTAAATATACACAAATGCACACCTCATAAAGTTCAGCTTTGTGTCAGACACAAGTCTGTCTTTGTCTGTAACTGATGTCTGTTCATACGTTTACAACATCAGACCATAAAGCAGACATCAGAGTCACAAACTATTCCTTCAAACTAAAGGTCCTCTGTGTCTTTCACCCGGCAGCCTCACAGACCCGACCTCAGGCTGACGGACTGGTTGGTTCTTCTCTGCAGCAGCCCGCTCATCTGATTCAATGTTCGACCTGTTTGTTTGTCTCACCTGTTCTCTGATTGTGTTTTTATATGTTGTCCTTGTACAAACAAAAACGTGTAAATAAAGTTTTCACATGGACAAAAACCTGTAGAGTCGACTGTGGCTGCTGACAAGGATACATGGAGCTTTTATCTTGTATAGTTGGCCTGCAGTGCTCAGTGCGTCCTCCAGGGGACAGTGTTTGCTGCCCCCGGGGGACGTCCCAGCATGAACTCCTGCGCTCCCACTCACACTGTAACAACACATGCACATATTAATGTCAGAGAAACCAGATTGACTGAATATCTCCACCTTCCAGCAGCGAACAGGACATGAAATCTGAGAAACACCCTGTTCAACTTCCTGTCATGTAACCCGGCAGTCTAATTAACATTCATTCACTTAAATGCAAAATGAATTCAACACATTTTCAATTCAGTCAAGATTTCCTGAATAGTGTCCAACAGTGAGTTAGCTGAACTTCCTGTTTCCTGCCTCATGGTCCTGAAGTCTCTTCTGGTCACATGACTCCAATCATGTCTGCGTTTAGACCAGCTCCACACACTGAGATATCACTCTATCAATCCTCTCAGTAAATACTTGTATCCTGATCCAGAATCAAACCAGAACAGGATCAGGATGGGACCCTGTTGAGTTAATTAGTTAATCACGTTAGAATTAATATGACTGAACCAAACGTTTAACAAAAGTTATTACATAACCAAAGTGAGGAAGTGGGTTCCTGCTTATGACTGCCTGCTGATTGTTCAGCAGCGCTATTGAGGTTGAGCAACAGCTAACCAATCAGAGAAGGGGGTTAGGGGAGTTGTTATGAGGCTGAAGTTTAACCCATTTCTGCTTGTCTGCTCAGAGCTGATTGGATTAAAAACCTCCACCTTCTGAGTCACTTCAAGACTGAATGTTAAAATCTCTTTAAACAGAGCTTTGTTTAATTTCTGCACTTTGATGTTAAATAAGTGAATTTAACAAATGCCATCAGAGACAGAAATGTAGACAAGGCTGTCAGGTTTGATTGTGTATATTCATATTTATATATAGTCTTTACAACAGAAACATTACAATACACAGCAGAATATCTCTTTTCTGTTAGATGTATCTCATATCTTTTATAAATTATCGCTATGCTATGTTGTTTTTATATATGACCAGAGGTACACATGGTACAAATGAATTTCACTATGATTACTTGTAATTATATGTGACAAATAAAGTAAACTTGAACTTGAACTTGATATCTACAGTTTGTGGCCCCCACACTCGCTGGCCCCCAGCATTTACACAGGCATATAATTCTAACCCAAAAAATAGAGTTAGAATATGTTTGTATGTTGCACACAGTTCAAGTATAACTGGACTTTACACTTTTATAAGATTTGTTTGTAAGCAAGTGATTGGTCGAGCAGGTCCCTGGAACACCAGATGTTCTAATTGTCCATTAAACCCATCGTACCTCCTCCTCCATCCCATTGGTCAGTAATGCTGTCTGTTGGTTGGGGGGTTGGGGGGGCAGGTCTTGGAAGTTCTGGATGTGGTCCTGGAGCCCTTCATAATAAGAGCTCATGTATTGATGTCACACTGAAATAGTTGTGTACCTGATCTTCCTGGTCTGACCACGGCTTACTTTCTAGACGCAGGTCCGTTAGCTTAGCTTAGCACAGAGACCGGCAGGTGGAAACAGCAAGTGTGTGATTACAGACGCTGGTAGTCAACATGAAATAAGCATTTCCTGTTTACTTGATTGTTCGTCCTGTTGTAAACAAAAGGTGGAGTTTTAAAGTTTTGTTTCCCCCCAACACTTTGTTCTGGTTCTTCAGATTAAATTCCTAAAAATCATAGTTTTGGTAGAAAGACCGAACATTTCCTTAAAGTCAACACTCAGACAGGAAGTCGCTGTCAGCTACAGACCAACAGTTCTGTTTATGACATCATCACTATCAACATTATCATCTCACCTCAATGAATGAGGTGAGGTGACGTCATGGTGACGAAGAGTTCTATGTGTTCACGTTCTTCATCATCGTCGGCAACCACAGGAAGTGACCCTGATC
The DNA here is from genome assembly GCA_034769265.1 of Remorina albescens. NCBI lineage: Eukaryota > Metazoa > Chordata > Actinopteri > Carangiformes > Echeneidae > Remorina > Remorina albescens. The sequence goes on from CM068493.1 coordinate 214,464, forward strand.
TGAGTGAAAGAGGACACTGGTTGATGACATCATCCATGATGCGTTCAGGCATCGATGCTGAAGGTAAACAGCTTCACAGAGTGCATGTTGTTGAGCGTCTGAAGGTCAGGCAGCTTCAGCAGCAGCTTGGTGAAGCGGGGCAAGTCCAGGTTGAAGTGGTTGTTGCCGGGGGCGACGGCTGACTTGCTGACCAGTGACCTCAGAGCTCAGATCAGGTTCTCCTTCAGCTGCTCAACCGATGCCACGCTCTCGATACCGGCGCGATCTGAGGAAGAAGAAGAGCTGCAACACGAGGAAGAGCAGCAGAAACCGACACAGACACGCTGGATCCTCAACGTGGGTCAGATCCTGACCTGCAGAGACCAGGACTACAGCCGTGAACAGGCCCAGTTCCTCAGAGTTCAGCTCCAGTGCGGACAGTTTGTGGCTGAAGTCCAACATGGCTCCCAGCAGGGCTCTTGCCCATCGCCTGCAGCTCGTCCACACTGTAGGTGGCGCCAGAGAGGAACGTCACCGTCTGCTCCTTCAGGCGTGACGCAAAACGCAACATCAGCACCTGTGGAGGAGAACAGGTGAGCTGCAGCTGCTCGGACAGCCGGCAGGTAAAGGAAGTGAAGACGACTCACCAACAGGGTCACCTGATCCTTGTGGGACAGAGTAATGAATCCAGGGATATGTTTGGCGAACTCGACCACTTCTTTAACGGCGAGGGTGAAGGACAGAGAGAAATCCTCCCAGATCTCCTGAGGGGTCTTCGAGGGGGTGGCCCGAGGGTGCATGTTCATTGGACAGGCCTGCACACACAGAGAGGAGTGACCAATCAGGTGACAGTTTGCTTGTCCCTCCGGATGCGGTGGCACCAGGTATGATTGGTTCTTACCAACACGATCCCTTTACGATTTTTCATTGGACATTTCTGTCCCTGAGTCACATGATCAGAAAGACCGACTCCCCCAATCAGATTACAGTTGTGTAAACTCTGCCTCTCGTTTCCATGGTGATAAGGCATGCTATTACAGCAGCGCCCTGTGCCCAGGTTGTTGCTATGGTGATATATGGTGTTGAGACTGTTGCATGGTAACCGTTGGGGCAGTGGTTGGGATCCCAAAGCTCCGCCTCCCTGTTGTGGTGGCGGGCGTGGTTATTCTGTTGCCAGGGTGGCGTGTGGGGATTGGCCAATATGTCATGACAGTGAGACAGAGAGACAGACAGAAAGTGAGACAGACAGACAGACAGTGAGACAGAGAGAGAGACAGACAGAGAGATAGAAAGAGAGACAGACAGACAGTGAGACAGAGAGAGAGACAGACAGACAGAGAGACAGAAAGAGAGACAGGGGACTGACCGTCTCGGCTCATGCCCACAGACAGGCACTTCCTGAAGCGACACTGCTGGCAGCGGTTCCTGTTGATCCTCATGATGGAGCAGCTCTGGTTCTTCACACACTTCCTGTAATGGATGTTCTGCTGGATGCTGCGACAAAAGAAGCCCTGAAGACGGACACCTGGTCAGGGGTGTGTGTGTGTGTGTGTGTGTGTGTGTGTGTGTGTGTGTGTGTGTGTCCCACCTTGCAGCCCTCACAGACATGAACTCCATAGTGGAATCCTGAAGCTCCGTCTCCACAGACTTTACAGAGCAGCTTCATCCCGTTCAGCTCTGCAACAGACAGAGAGCTAACAGCTGCTAAAGCTAAAGCTAACGCTAAATCCTCTCCTATGGGACCCACTTCCAGTATCAGTCGGGGGGGGCGACTCTTTAGCTATTTTCAAGACCAGGCTTCAAACTTATCTGTATGACAGAGTTTATAGTTAAAAAGTTAAAGTTCATTTAGCTCTGCTGCTATAAACCTGGACTGCTGGGGGAAGGACTGAGCACCTCTCTCTGTCTCTCTCTCTCCCCCCTCTCTCTCCCCCCAACCGGTCGAGGCAGATGGCCGCCCCCCCCAGCCTGGTTCTGCCTCTTAAAGGAAGTTTTTCCTGCTCATGAGGGGATCTGTTGGGTCTCTTTAAATAATCCAGACCGTCTCTATATGTAAAGTGCCGTGATGTGACTTTGTTATGATTTGGCGGTATACAAATAATTTGATTTGATTTGATTTGAAGCTAACGCCTCAGTTCACCATGAACAATCTCCAGCTTCAGTTCTTCCATCATCATCACAATGATTGAAGGGCCGCAGACCGACCGGGCTCTTACTGGTCAGACTGTTCGCTGACTCTCTGGGCGACATCCTGAGGGATCCTTCGCCGTCTCAGCCTCGAGGCGAGCGTCCCGCAGAGGAGGAGCCGTCCTCTCCCGAAGAACACGAAGACCCCGAGCTGGAGCTCCGGCAGAGGATGGGAGGTGTTGAGGAGGAGGAGGAGGAGGAGAGGCCGGACTGGGAGTGCTCACCGGACATGGAGACTGAACTGGTCCAGATTGGAGAACCTCCACATGAGCCCACATAGGAGATCACACCTGTTGCAGGACAGAGGACACAAAGTCAGAGAGGACAGACTCACAGCTGGACAGAGTCCACCTGAGACAGAGTCCAACTGAGACAGAGTCCACCTGAGACAGAGTCCATCTGACACAAAGTCCAGCTGAGACAAAGTCCCCCTGAGACAGAGTCCATCTGAGACAGAGTCCAACTGAGACAAAGTCCACCTGAAACAGAGTCCATCTGAGACAGAGTCCATCTGAGACAGAGTCCATCTGAGACAGAGTCCAACTGAGACAGAGTCCATCTGAGACAGAGTCCAACTGAGACAGAGTCCATCTGAGACAGAGTCCCCCTGAGACATTGTTGTCATGTTGTGTGAGGTGGAGACTTTGAGTGTTTGTGTGCATTATTGTGTATTGTTGTGTAGTTGTCTGTTTCCTCTACATGTGACAGTTGTAGTTTACAGACTTCACCCGTCACGTGACAAATGTTTTGGGGGAAATTACGTAATGAGCTCAGTCTGAGCGGCAGCCAATCAGAGCAGGAGGAGCTCAGTGAAAACAAAACGCACATGGCGCGGTTTGCTGCCCCATGTGAATCAGTAACCTGCACGAGCGCGTGCACACACACACAAACACACCGATCGATCCACCGTTCGCTGACATCATGACCCAGTTCCCCGAGAACACAACCGGAATCACGGTCAAGTCCTCGTGAGGGGCCTCAGACTCCCCGACACGTGCCGATAATCAGTCCGGATCCAGGACCAGCACCTTAAAACACCCACCTAGCCACACGCGACACGGAGACTTCAAAGCACCGTCTTACCGCCTGAACGCTCCGCTCCGGTCTTTGTCATCCTGAGCGTGTTTAAAAATCCCGGAGTGTTCCCGCTGCTCCGCGCGCATCACCGTCAGGCGGACTGAAGCACCACCGAAGAAGAAGCTCCGGTTCTTATTTCTGAGGAACGAACAGGTGAGGTCTCTTCTGCTGCACGCGATTCGCTCTCTGCTCCGGATTCTTTCAAACTGAGCGCGCGCCCTGCTGGGTGATGATGATGATGATGATGAGGAAGATGACGTTAATTTGTCGTGCCTGCACGCGGCAGAAAAACTGGAACACGTGGCCGCGGGGAGTGCGTCGTGCCCCAGTGACACACTTTCCCGCCCCTCCTCTCTGTAGTGTGTGTGGGGGGGTATGACGTTATTACATGTTCTACATGAACTCATCAACAATGTGCCATCAGCAGGAGTGACGTCATCAGAGCGTCATGGTGGAGGATCAGCTTCCCTGGGGGTCCCGGACGACGTGACTGTGAATCATCACTGAGGAAACGTTTATATTTTTGTAATAAATTCCCCCAAAAGTTACTTTTCCAGATGTTCTTATGAAATAGATGCAACCGGATTAAAGAGGCCTCTTTGTTCATGTTTATGTTTATTTAAGCTCAAACAATCACACAATCAGACTGAACATGAGCAGGAAATCATGAGGAAACATTTACGTGTTGTCGGACTTTTGTCCATGTCGACAAGCAGAAGGTGGATGAGCTGTCATCCACCTTCACTGGATGCTGAAGAAGCCCGTTTGACTGACGAGACTCTCCAGATTCCGTCCGACTTCACTGAAGTAACGCTTGACCTCCCTCTTCTGCCTCATGTACCTGCGATCATAATACACCTCCAGGTATCTACTGTAGCTGATTTCCTCGTGCAGGAGGTAAGAATGGGACTCTTCATCCACCAGAAACATTAAGATCATCGATTCATATGGGGACTCATGAATATGCATGGTGCCATAAAGGGAGGAATAGCGGGAATCTTCCCAGGCAATGCCGTTTGTCTCAACATTTAAGTTGCATTTGCCTTCAATCATCTTCTTGTGCTTCTCAAACAGTGTGTCCAGGTCCTTCTGGTACACCTGGAGGAATCCTGTCACCTGCTGGCAGGTGTGAGTCCCTCTGAGTCTCACCAGGTGGAGCAGGGTCTGGATGTGGAGGGCGGCCCCGTTGACCCAGGCCCTCAGAGCTTCAGAGGACATCTGTCCGTTCCTCACCATGGAGTTCTTCAGCTTGATGAGCGCCTTGTTCAGCTTGAACTCAATCAGTTCCAGGTCTTTCCTCAGCTGCTGTCTATTGTCCATGTTGATGCTGCAGCGAGTCAGGCACAGCTCAATCAGGTCCCAGACTTCAGACACCTTCTCCTCTGCAAACACACTTCTCAGAGCCTCCTGGGTGTTGTCCTCAGGGGGGCTGGAGGAAATAATGTCGATGAGGACAGCGATGGCCAGCGCTCCCAGTCCAGCAAGCTCGGGGGCTGATGTCAGTCCTGCAAGCTTCTCCACCAGGTTCTTGGTCCAATCTGCAGCAAAATCAGACATCTGCATCTCCCTCTTCTTCTGCTCGTAGTGCCGCTTCAGGTTCTCTGAAGAATCCAGGCTGCAGAACCTCACAATACTCTGACAGACTTTCAGATCTGCACCATCGCTGAGATTCCTCTCAAAGCATTCCAGTTCTTCCTGGTCGAGCTGCCTCCTCTGCTCCTCGCTCATCCTGTTACCCATAATGCCGTTCTCAGGGTCAGGTTTGTCACTGAAACACAAATTTAACACCCATGAAGAAATGGTGTGTTGTCATGCTCCTGATGTTAGCATGTATGGCTAACTAGCCTATTAGCAACAGTTGCTTTCCACCCAGGGATTCTTCTCAGTATTTAAAATTCCAAGGGTGTGTCCCGCTGCTCTTCTACGTTGAACTGAAAACACGTCACGGCTCCTCCAATCTGTTCCTGGCTGAGAGGTCACTAAAGAAACCAGAGAGTAGGGCTGGGCATTATATTGATATACTTTTAAATGTGATATGGAATTAGACCATATCGCATATATTGATATAGTTGAAATTTGTGCTGTGATCCTTGCTCCAAGCAAGCTGCTCCCCACGCCCCTCCTCTTTCATGCACGGAGAGGTCACTGAAGACACCTGAGAGGTCAGACACATCTCTGAGGCATCAAACTCTCCTTCTGCCTCAGCAGCCACATGTTCCCCTGGCTCATGTGCAGCACAGTCTCAGTAATAACATTCAGAGCAAAAACACACAAACAAACAACCCCCCCCCCCCCCCCCACACACACACACACACACACGATGAAGTGTAAAAAACTAACTTGTGTGAATGCCCGTGTGTGTGCGTGGCGCGCCTCCGTTATCTGGACTTTTCATGCATGTGAAAATGCAACCCAAAGTGCTTCACAGAATAAAATAACAAACAACAATAAAAAATGAAAGCCCGTCCCTCCCACCCCCATGTATACACCTGACCCCCCACACACACATACACACACATGCACGCACGCGCGCGCACACACACACACACACACAGTAAAAAGACTGGTGACATGGCATGGCACTGAAGATCCAGGTGAGGAGAAGCCACCTATGGGTGGCCATCCACACAGAGAGGCACCACAGTCCGCAGCCACAGGGAGCGGCGCCACAGAGACCCCCCTGCTCGGGCAGACTCCACAACAACTGCAGAGCCCCCCCAGTCCCCCAGGTCTGAGGGATCTCCAGGACGACGTCCCCGTGGGCAGACCAGACACAACTCCCTGTGTGGAGGGCCCCCATGAGGAGACACTGGAGCTAAAAACTGAAAGATTAAGACGATGGAATAAAAACAGGCAATAATGATAAAATGTCTAGAAATGTGAAGGTTTAAAATTTTTAAAGTAATAAAATGCACAAGACTTAAAATAAATGTTTAAATTTACATTTTAAAATTTTAAATATTAAATTTTTTTGTTTACTACTGTACATACTTTTCGATATTACTGTCTATTTATACTGTTTATACTGTAAACTGTTGTTACTGCTGCTGTAACACTAGAAATTTCCCCACTGTGGGACAAATAAAGGAATTTCTTATCTTAATATAAAAGTAAATAAATAAAATAAAATAAAGATGATTAAGGCATAAGAATAGTAAAATAAAAGAAATAAGAGAGTAAAATAAATCAGTTAAAAGCCAAATTAAAAAGGTGAGTTTTGAGCTTCCTTTAAAAAATCTCAACAGTCTCTGCGGCCCTGAGGTTCTCTGGGAGGCCGTTCCACAGATAAGGGCCATAATGGCTGAATTTTAACTCGTGGTGTGGTGAAAAGGCCGGTGCCAGAGGACCTCAGGGTCGGCGAGGGTTGATATGATGAAAGCCGGTCAGATAGATAACATTTAAAAACTAATAAGAGAACCTTAAAATCGATCCTGAAGCGGACGGGGAGCCAATGCAGCGATTTTAAAAACGAATGGTTTTGTTGTTATTGTTTGTAAACAGTAAACAGCTGACCGATAGTTTAGGAAACTGTTTACCTGAATTCTGCTCCAGATGTTTGTTCGCTTCACTTCCGTCTGACTAGTCATGACCAGCTGATGACCTCACAGGAAGGAAACCTGGACCGCTAGGCCACGCCTAGTCCTGGTCCCGGATCGGTGCTGAGGACTTCGGGGTCCTTCAGACCAGCTGCTTCCTTCCAGCAACATCTGAGTTTAAGCTTCACTCTGATCAATAAATAAATGACGGCGTATGAATAATCACCGATTATTGATCATCAGAGGAAACTGAAACTCCTTAGCAGTTTAATATGAAATCATTAAAATGACATCCTGTTTCCCCGGATAACATTAAAAAGTTTAGCTCTTTATGCTCCAACTATACAGCAGAGAACTTCAATTTCATTTGTTAATCCAGGAATCACACCTTTAATGACCTTAAATAAAGTTATCTATCTATAATAATAATAATAATAATAACATTATTATTTCTATGTTATTATCGGTCTGGGCCTGTTTCACCGCCGGAGCCGCAGGCGGCGCTGTCAGCCGCCATTTTCCTCGGACCGGAGCCGGAAGAGCGGAGGGAAAACACCGAGTTCCGACCGCAGAAACCTCCAGAATCCTCCTGAAACCCCCAGAAACCCAAAGTGGAGCGATGGACGTCCCGGGCCCGGACAGCGACTGGAGGAGCCCACAGTTCCGACAGAAAGTGGTGGCTCAGATGTGAGACTTTCCCTCCACAGCCGAGTTTTTACCCACAATCCCCCGCATGCTGCGTTCACCATGCTAACGTTAGCTTAGCAACTAAGCTAACGTTAGCATAGCGCCGAGAAATGCCGAATTCAGACCGATTTGAGGGAGTCCGGCTCTGAACCCGTGACGGATCTTCGGTGTCCGGGCAAGGACCAGTGCGGGTCCGGTCTTTAATTTGGCCCCGATAAATTCAACAGAATCGATATGAAATGAACATTTTCATTGAATATCACCGCGAGCAGCTGATGCTCATCATGAAGTCCAAAGTGAACACCAACAGAGACCTGGACTACACTGTAACTTCATTTAGTCAGCTCTGATTGACAGTTACCTCAGTCTGTCAAAACGGCAGTAAATGAAAAGGACCAACAATCAAAATTGATCTACTGATCTAGTGTATCCAGTGGATTTAAAGAGTGAATAAAACCTGAAACACACACGTATGAAGTTTGAAAGATTCATGAAACAAGTATTTGTCAATACAGTAAACAGTGACAACACAAAGACAAAACCCTGTAACAGCTGGATCACCACTGACCCTCAGGTTTGATTCAGTCGTGTGTGTGTTTCCTTCCAGTGAGGAGGCCATGAGAAAGGCAGGAACAGCACACACTAAGTCCAGCAACGACATGGAGAATCACGTTTATGTCAAAGCCAAGTCCAGAGTAAGTTCTCATTAAAGGAGCCTTTTACAGCGGGGAGGCTCCAAAGTTTTTAAGTTTCCCTCATTATTACTGTGAATCAGTGACATCATGGTGACATCATCAAAACAGAAGCTCATCACATTCAAATGCTTTTGTTTGTTTTCAGGAGGAGTATTTGTCTCTGGTGGCAAGGCTGATCATCCACTTCAGAGACATCCGTGAGTACCTGAGGTTCATGTGTGTTTGAGTCTGTTTGGTTCTAATGCCATCAGCTGATTCTAGTTTTCAGCTGGATGAACAATAAAAATTAGACTAAAACTAAATGAAGTTTCCTGAGAACCAGGACTCAGGTGACCTGTTAGAGGGACTCGACTTATTTCCTGACCGTCACAGTCAGAGTGCTTATTAATTTCTTTTGTCTTCTTTCCAGACAAGAAGTCCCTGGGTGGTCCAGGTAGGTGGGCTCAGCAGTTTGGCCTGTGTTTGATGTTTCGTTTTCTTTGCTCTGTTCTGTCCTCTGCTGGATCTGTCACTACCAGACTCATGGTGTTCATGACTTCTGCTGTGCATGTCGGAGCTGCGTAATATTGTCTGTTGTCTACCCTTCTGCTAGATCCCATGAATACCCTGACTAACCTGACAGGGGTTGGAGGGGGCCCGGGCGCAATTGGCATGGGGCCTCGCCCCACCGGTGCTCCAGTGGGTGGCATGGGGGCCATGGGGCCAATGCAGATAGGCCAGCATGCCATGGCGGTGGTGGCTGGAAACCCACAAGCCAGTGAGTGTGTTTCTACCATGTGGTGTGTGTCTGCAGCGAATGCACATCAGAGCGTTTTGGCTGCGTCTCTGCTGCATATTTTGGCATCTGAGCCGATCTTAGTTTCAATCTCTGCTTTGGCACGTTGTGTGTTTGAGACTTGGCAGCTCTCCTCAGACCGGTTCTAAGCTGTAGACTGGGTCGGCCCTTCACCTCCTTTTCGCTCACTCTGCAGTAGGGGGTCCAGGTCAAATGCCGATGCAACAGATGGTGCAGGCACAACAGCAGCAGCAGTCCATCCAGTTCCAGCAGTTCCAGCAGCAGCAGCAGCAGCAGAATGTGGCCATCCAGCAGCAGTTCCAGCAGCAGCTGAGGGTGCAGCAGCTGCAGCAGCAGCACCAACAGCTCCAGCAGCAGCAGCAGGCCCCTAACCAGCAGCAGCAGAACCAGGTACACCACCATGTAGATGCCCTGAATGCCCCAGCAGATGACATCTGAATTTGTCTGATCTTATCTGTTGTGCTTCCCAGAGGGAATAATGCTGTACTCTTTCTTGTTTTGTAAATGAAGAATAGGAACAAACCCTTCATATCCACATGAAGGCTTTTTGGTTTTTGATCTACCTTTTTTTTTCCACATAAAGGTTTTGAAATGCTATATATTTTTGGAATCCACACTTTTCACCGTAACAGGGGATAGTAGCTCCAGAGCTCCTGGGGCACTTATAGTTTTGTCAGCCGCTGCTGTACACCGTCGTGGATAACTGAACCCCAGGAGAAGTTGAATATATTTCTTCTTTTCAGATGCACCAGACAAGGATTCAACAACAACAACAGCAACAGCAACAGCAGCAGCAGATGGTGCAGCTGCAGCTCCAGCAGCATGCCCAGGCTCAAGCCCAGGCCCAAGCTCAAGCCCAGGCTCAAGCTCAAGCCCAGGCCCAGGCCCAAGCTCAGGCTCAAGCTCAGGCTCAAGCTCAAGCTCAAGCTCAAGCTCAAGCTCAGGCCCAGTCCATTCAACACATGGTCCAGCAGCAGCAGCAGCAGGCTCAGGCCCAGGGTCAGCCTCAGCCAGGTCAAATGCCTCCACACTCTCAGCAGCAGCAGCAGCCCGGGCTGGTACCTCAGTCAATGCCTGGACAGATGGCGTCTGCTCAGCACGTACCCATCAACACTCTGAACCAGCAGCAGCTCAAGATGCAGGCATTCCAGGTGAGACCGCGCTTACCTGCAGAGTTCTGTTTACACTGTCTGATTATGTGGTCCAACTGATTTTATCTTCAATCAAAATAAGAATTCAGTCAGTTCCTGAAAATGAACACTGCTTGGTGAACCCGTAATCTTCTTCTCCAGCAGTGAGAAACACAATATAGAGGTGCAGTTGTCATGCTTACCCGTTACTCTGCTTGCGTGCCTTGGTATGTGTGTGTTTGTGTTTTTGTGTGTGTTGAAAGCAGGCCCGTGCAGCCTTGCAGCAGCAGCAGGTCCAGCAGGCCCAGCAGGCCGCAGCGCAGGCGCAGCTCAACGCAGCTGCTGCAGCCGCTGCAGCCGGACCTGGACAGGTGAGGCCGCAGCCAACGCAAGCTCAGGTGCTTCATGTGCGTCATGTCACACGCTGCTGTAATTTTAACACTCTGAACACAGATCACTAGTTACACCTGTAATAAACCCTTTAATAACAAATATAACAACATCTACCATGACAGCTGTAATAACTGTGTTGCATTCAGCTCTTCACTCACACTTTAGATGGGATTGTCACAGCACTTTGTATGAATAAAGTTCTTGTTGTTTGACAGAGGATTAGGACACTAAAGACATCAGATGGAGCTGTCAGTACTGGTGTTTCCTGACGCAGCATAAATCTGTCCAAGCTACTAAAGATACGTGTTACTGTCTGAACTTGTTGCCTGGTTGTGTCTCCCCCTCTGAAGTTGAGTCGTCCTGGGATGCAGATTCCTCCTCGGCCTCGAGCCCTCAATCCCTCCATTCCTCCTCAAAATGCTGCTGCTGCTGCCGCTGCTGCCGCCGCCGCCGCCGCTGCTGCTGCAGTGGGGGGACAGCCAATGACACAGCAGGTAGTTATGTCTAGTCTGAGGTCAGAGCTCTGAGAAACCTGATTGGCTGCTGAATGATCCAGATCTTGTTAGGGTGCTGGTGGGTCCAGCTGAGTGGGGCTTGTGACCCTGTTCCATAGGATGGTTCAGTCCTGATGTTGGAATCTTCTGTGTCCAAACCCTTCTACAGGTGCAGCCACACTCGATGATGTCATCACCGTCACCTGTTCAGGTCCAGACGCCTCAGTCGATGCCTCCTCCCCCCCAGCCGTCCCCCCAGCCCCCCACCTCTCAGCCTAACTCAGCCAGGTAGAGCGGGAGCTGAGCCTCAGGTGAATTGATCAGCCTCCTCCAGCTGTAACGCTGCATGTTAAACTTTGCCCCCCCCCCCACAGCTCCGGTCCCACACCATCTCCAGGGGGATTCCAGCCCAGCCCGTCCCCCCAGCCCTCACAGAGCCCCGCCACTGCCCGGACCCCCCAGAACTATGGTGTCCCTTCGCCTGGACCTCTAAACACTCCAGGTACACACACTCCCCCACCGTCCACCATTCTGTAGGTTCACTTCCTTCCTGTTCAGCAGCTGCTGAATCAGGTCAGCAGGGACAGAGTCTTAATGAGACCTTGTCTTCACCTGTCCTCAGGTAACCCCAGCTCTGTGATGAGTCCAGCGGGGGCCACGTCTCTGGAAGACCAGCAGTACATGGAGAAGCTGAAGCAGCTCTCCAAGTACATTGAACCCCTGCGCAGGATGATCAACAAGATTGACAAAAATGAAGGTCACAGAAGAGTCAATAATGTTCAATAATCACAAATAATCAGTTGATCATCTCACAGTGTTCTTTTGGTCAACAGACAGGAAAAAGGACCTGAGTAAGATGAAGAGTCTGCTGAACATCCTGACTGATCCCAACACCAGGTAACAGATGCTCTTCATTACTGCAAACATTGACCCTCCACCTGCCCTGACTCCTGACCGCTGACCTCTGACCTCCAGGTGTCCTCTGAGGACTCTGCAGAAGTGTGAAATTGCTTTAGAGAAACTGAAGAACGACATGGCTGTGGTAAGATATTCTCCCTGTCAGTGATCTCATAACCTTTATTCTGGGGGCGGGGCATTGATGGTCTGTCCTTGTGGTTCCAGCCAACGCCCCCTCCCCCTCCCGTAGCCACCAAGCAGCAGTACCTCTGTCAACCGCTGCTGGACGCCGTCATGGCCAACATCCGCTCTCCTGTCTTCAACCACTCCCTGTACCGAACCTTTGCCCCCGCCATGACCGCCATCCACGGACCCCCCATCATGTAGGCTTCACATCTGCAGCACGTCTGGAGTCACAGGAAAGTTAGTTTTAAAGGAGGCTAATGAGTGTTGTGTTCCCGCCTCTCCATCGCTCAGGGGCCCCAACGTCTCCGGCCGGAAGAGGAAGCATGAGGATGACGAGCGTCAGACAATCCCCAACATACTGCAGGGGGAGGTGGCTCGACTGGACGTCAAGTTCCTGGTTAACCTGGACCCTTCGTACTGCAGCAACAATGGCACGGTGCACCTCGTCTGCAAACTGGGTGAGACTGGACTGCCGGCCGTTTCCTGTTGGACGTTCATCAGATCTAGTTTGTGTACAAATACGTTAAAGATTTTGTGTTTGTTGTGTTGTCAGATGATAAAAACCTCCCCAGCGTTCCTCCTCTGCAGCTTAGCGTTCCTGCAGATTATCCTGACCAGAGTCCACACTGGGCCGACGATGGCGAGCAGTATGGTGAGATGACTGATCCAATCAGATTCTCTCTGACTGGTTCCGTCAGTCTGGTTCCCCCTTACTGTCCCTTCCTGTCATCATGTCCTTCAGGTGGAAACAGCTTCCTGCAGACAGTCCACAGGAACATGACATCCAAACTCCTGCAGCTGCCGGACAAACACTCAGTGACCGAGCTTCTCAACACTTGGGCTCAGAGCGTCCGCCAGGCCTGTCTATCTGCAGCCTGAGGCCCCACCCACAGGTCAGCTGACATCCCCTGCTGCAGCCACTGTAACCAAGCCCCCACACATCTGTGATCATCATTGTTCAGGTCACTGTAGTTCGGCGGAATGATGTGAAACGTTTGGCAACATCAAGGTAAACAAACACATGAACACAACATGGAGCTCTGAGAGGACAGCTGTCACTTATCCTGCCTTTACTCTGCTCCCTGAAAGCAACTTTTTCTCTGTTGAATTATTTACTTGGAATGATTAAAAGTTTTGTATCACAGAAGATGATGATGATGACGGGAAAAAGTTTGTATGCTTTTCAAAATGAAAATAAAAATTGATTCTTCTTTTATAAATAAAAACTAGTCTCTTCATTGTTTAAACCTGGGAGGTTTTCTTTTTCTTTTCCTCCAAAACTTCGAATTGAAATAATTTAGATTCCAGTTTGTAGAAAATACTTTATTATCATGAGAATAAAAGCTGAGCTGATTTTCTGACAGACACAGGACTCCTCCATCCGTCTGGAAACCGAGTCTGATGCTGGTGGGTTCAGAAGCTGAGGGAGAAAGCTCGATACGACAGGTTGGTAAAGACATCAATGTGGTCGCTGCTGCCTCCAACCGTCAACACCTGCACAGAACAAAACATTCATTTAAGAGTTTGTAGTCATGAAGATGGATTCAAAAAACATGGCCACCGCCATTTTGATCAAAGATCTTGTTGATTGTTTTCAGTTGGAGCTGAATGAAGCAGTAAAGACGCCTGAGCTCTGAACAATAACAGGATGTCACTGTTTGACTGTCTGTGCTGCGTTCAGGGACTCACCCGGTGTTCGGTGCTGTTTGTGTTAAGCTGCAGTGTGTTGAGGCTCTGTGAGGAGCAGGGGATCTGAGCTTTGATCCCGCCTCCCAGAAGACAGTGAGACACGTTTGGACCTTCGCCAACTGCCAGGATCTGCAACAGAGACAGGTCAGCGTCTTTGAAACACTCTGCTCATGTGCAGTTCAAGGTTGTTGTCTCACCATGTCCTGGTAGAAGGCGGCCTGTCGCTGGCAGCCGCTCAGAGGGAAGGCAGACGTGGGGGACAGAGAGCGGAGGTGCCACAGAGACAGAGACGGACCCCCACCACACAGCTGCAGGACAGAGGACAAGTCACTTCACACCAAACTGAAGTTTATTGATTGGAAAATTGTTCATCTCATTCAGAAAAAGTTCAGTTCATGTAACTTTAAAAATCAGGAATGAATGAATCTGACCAGCTGTCACAAAGAAGAAACAGTTTTCTCCCAGTGGGACCTGAACTCTTAGTGTGTGTGTGTTCTCTTACCATCCAATCAGAGTCTGTGGTCAAACAGCTGATCCATTTCCCAAACTGAGGCCGCGCACAGGTCTACAGCAAAAACACCAGGTTAGGGTCATTACTGCGGGGGGGGGGGGGGGGGGGGGGTGTAAACTGAAAACAATGAGATTGACATCTTTGCCCCAGAGAAGGTGTCTCACCTCGTACTTGTGGACCTCGATGCAGTGGACTGTCTGACCCGTCCTGCTGTCTGAGGACAGAGACGTTGGTTTAACCGCCATCTGGCCTTTCCTCTCAAACAGGAATCTGCTGATCACTCACCCCAGATCCTCACGGCTCCGTCCTCCCCCCCTGACAGGATGTCCGCCTCCCTGTCCCTCAGGCTCACACGGTGGACATAGTCTGAGTGTCCCTGCAGGACCGCCTGGGGACGACAACAGTGTCTCATCACTCAGTGAAAAACAGGGTGTCTTCATAAACGCTGATCTGTTGTCATGGTGATAGATGTTCTGTTTAAAGTGAACAGACCTTAAAGATGCCGTGCTCCAGGTCCAAGATGTGGACGTTGTTGTCTCCTCCACCGATGACCAGGCTGTTGTCCTGAGAGACAAAGAGACAACTTTCAATCAGTCAGTCTGTTGTGCGTCTTTGGTGCGTCTGTTGTGCATCCGGACTCACTCTGTTGTTGAGGACCATGGAGTTGATCTCTGGGATCTCCAGACTGGATCTGAGTACAGAGACAAAGTGAGAGTGTTGTGTAGCTGAGGGACAGAAGACAGTTGTGTATTGTGTGTCTCTCACTTGTAGTTGGGTCTTTTTGTCCAGAGAGGTTTGATGTTCTGAGGAAAAAGGAAGTCAGAGGTCAGAAGTTATATCCCGATGAGTCTAAAACAATGACACAATATTGAATTTATTGACCAATAAAAACAGTTTGTGTTGTTGAAGCGCAGCCGAACAGTCACAGACCCATCAGGTCAGTCTCAGACCTGGACCTGGTTTAGTCAGTCACCTTCTTGATGAGCTCAGTCCAGCTCCAGGCGCTGATCTCCCCGTTGCCTGCACTCAGCAGGTGACAGTCGCTGGACACCAGAGAAAAGACGGGACCTTCGTGAGCTGGAGACACAACAGGAACCGTTAGCATTAGCATTAGCTTCAGAGGTGGAGTCAACTCATAAATTCACTTCCTGTCCTGATGTAAACAGGAAACACCGACCAGACTAGACCAGTTTCCCGGGGGGGGGGGGGGGGGACTCACCGGTGAACGTCAGAACCGGTTTCTGACTCAGTCTCGTGGCGTCTGGGCTCAGAGCCGCTGACAGGCTGCAACAGTTCAACACAACAACCGTGAACTTGACAACACCTGCACAGAACACACACACCTGTGTCTTCAGTGTGTGTTCTCACCTGAACAGAGCGATCTCACCATAGTTGTTTCCTGCTGCCAGGAATCGACCACAGGGAGAGAAACTCTGAGAGAAGACGGACATGTGGAGCAGCTGGGGGAGACCGTATCCATGGTGACAGACAGCACAGTAACAGCCAGATCAATAAATGCTGTTGATCAGAAAGTGAATCTGATAATAGATCAATAGTTAAAATCCATTTTTGGTTTTTATGACCCAGCTTCAGTCTGAGAGCGGCCCTGTTACGTCACAGTAAACTTAACATCTGATTGCTCAAGCAAAGAGACGTCAGTGACCCTGACTTTGTTATGTCTTTTCACAGAAAGTATATTAGCAATAGATGATCGATATTTATATAACAATCGAATCTCGTTCCAGCTCCGTCGTGACGATCGATATCTGCATCGATCACAGCTCCGGACGCCACCATTTTTATGACGTCATCGTGATTTTTGTCGTAAATGAGGCCCTTTCAAGTTTTGTTTCACGGACACGCGCCCGATCCTCGTTCCCACTGAGCGGGATTATCCTGGAGGTTCTTTAAACATCCGGATTTCATTCATTCATTCTAAGACAAACAGTTTTACTGAACAACAAGAAAATGGCATTTCAAAAAAGTCAACGGAGTTTGGATGTTTCTGTGCGGAGAGAAAAGTTCTTCAGATGAAACACAGCTGACTCAGAAATGATCGTACAAAAACACAACACAACGACTTAAACTTTACCTCAACGGGACCCATTCTGCTGCACCACTACACAACTGAACACACTCACAACACGACGCCAGGAGAGAAAATGACGAATTCAGGACGCGGAATTATGACGTCTGAGGAGACGCAAGGCATTCTGGGGCATGTGGTCAATAACCAAGTGGTCGACTTCTGTAGTTCAAACGTGAAGGGAGTATTTCAGAAATATAAGAAATAAATAGCAGAAATTATATTATTCTGGTTCACTGGTGAGTATACACACACCCAGAGAGGCCCTCTGGGGGGGTCAGGTCTCACTGATGTGAGGATGTTAAAGGTCGGGAGACTTGGTCCAGGTAAGTCCAGCACCGAAAACCTCCTTTTTCCGTCGGACCCGGATCTTCCATTTCCGCTCTCAGGCAACACTGGAGCAGTTCGGGGTGTGACCCGGTGAAGGTCCATCCCTCAGGGACGGTTAACAGGACACGAACAGACCCGGTCTGCTCCGGTCCGGTCCGGCTCCGTTATCCCCAGAGGCAGACAGGCCGAACTGCGCCAAGTCCGCGTTGGTCTCCGATCCGGATCAGAATGGACCCACACGGCAAATCAAATCAGGTTTATTTCTATACTGCCAAATCATAACAAAGTTACATCCAGGCACTTTACATAGAGAGCAGGTCTGGAACAAACTCTTTATAAAATGATTTACAGAGACCCAACAGATCCCCCATGAGCAGGAAAAACTTCCTTTAAGAGGCAGAACCAGGCTGGGGGGGGCCGGCCATCTGCCTCGACCGGTTGGGTTGAGAGAGAGAGAGAGAGGGAGAGGGGACAGAGAGAGGGAGAGAGAGAGGGAGAGAGAGAGAAAGACAGGGAGAGAGAGAGGGAGAGGGAGAGAGAGGGAGAGAGAGAGGGGAGAGAGAGGGAGAGAGGGAGAGGGAGAGAGACAGGGAGAGAGGAGAGGGAGAGAGGGAGAGGGAGAGAGACAGGGAGAGAGGAGAGGGAGAGAGAGAGGGAGAGAGAGAGGGAGAGAGACAGGGAGAGAGGAGAGGGAGAGAGAGGGAGAGAGAGAGGGGAGAGAGAGAAGGAGAGAGAGAGGGAGAGAGAAAGACAGGGAGAGAGAGAGAGGGAGAGAGAGAGAGAGGGAGAGAGAGGGAGAGAAGGAGAGAGAGAGAGGGAGAGAGAGAGAGAGAGAGGGAGAGGGGACAGAGAGGGAGAGGGGAGAGAGAGAGGGAGAGAGAGAGGGAGAGAGAGAGAAAGACAGGGAGAGAGAGAGGGAGAGGGAGAGAGAGAGAGGGAGAGAGACAGGGAGAGAGGAGAGGGAGAGAGAGGGAGAGAGAGAGGGGAGAGAGAGGGAGAGGGGAGAGGGAGAGGGAGAGAGAGAGAGAGAGGGAGAGAGACAGGGAGAGAGACAGGGAGAGAGAGAGGGAGAGAGAGAGAGGGAGAGAGAGAAAGACAGGGAGAGAGAGAGGGAGAGGGGAGAGGGAGAGAGAGAGGGGAGAGAGAGAGAGGGAGAGGGAGAGAGGGGGGGGGGGGGGGAGAGAGAGAGAGGGAGAGAGAGAGGGAGAGGGGAGAGAGAGAGAGAGGGAGAGGGGAGAGAGAGAGAGAGGGAGAGAGACAGGGAGAGAGAGAGAGAGACAGGGAGAGAGAGAGGGAGAGAGAGAGAGAGAGAGAGAGGGAAAGAGAGAGAGGAGAGAGGGAAAGAGAGAGAGGAGAGAGGGAGAGAGACAGGGAGAGAGAGAGGGAGAGGGGAGAGGGAGAGAGAGAGAGAGAGGGGGGAGAGAGAGGGAGAGAGAGAGGGAGAGGGGAGAGAGAGGGAGGAGAAGGGACGGAGAGGGAGAGAGAGGGAGAGAGAGAGGGAGAGAGAGAGAGAGAGAGAGAGAGAGGTGCTCAGTCCTTCCCCCAGCAGTCCAGGTTTATAGCAGCAGAGCTAAAGAGTAAATGAACTTTAACTTTTTAACTATAAACTCTGTCATACAGAAAAGTTTGAAGTCTGGTCTTGAAAATTGCGGCAGGAGAGGGATCCGGTGAGGAGCGGCAGTGACCCGGTGTGGAATGGCCCAGACCCGGTGAGGAACGACCCGGACCGGCGAGGAGCGGCGGTTCTGCCGCGGACACATTTTATTCTGCGCATGATGACGCGTCGCCGCACGCGCTGCGCTCCGCCGCTCGGTTAGCAGCGGCAGCGGCAGGAAGTCTGTCGGAGCGGCGGCGGGGAAGACCCGAGAACCAAAAGTCGGTGGTGGATCGGAGGAGGAAAGAGAATCATGTCTAACCCGTAAAACTGGCGCATTTGCATCTCCTCGTCGTTGCATCGAGCACACCGCGGGCCCGGAGGCCAGTTGGGGGGTAAGTGTGGCGCGTTAAACGGCAGAAAAACGGTGTTTTCGGAGCGCGGGGCCGCGCTGTGTCTGCCGAGATCTTTGTGTAGCTGCGGGCTAGCCTCGAGATGCTAGGCTAAGTGCTGCAGCGGGCATCTGTTCCGGATAAAAACGAAAGAATGCTCTCTGCCACCCGAGCAGCTCCGTGTTTGTGTTGTTTTTGTGTTGTGTTGCTCATTTTGTTGGTCTGAAATGGCTTTTTCTCCTTTTCTCTGCTCGCGGGGGGCCGAGAGCTAGCCAGGCGCTAACGCTGCCGTTAGCCCGGCCGTGTTTCTGTCCGTTTTCAGCTTCACAACCATAAATGCGTTTTTCTCAGAAAAGGTTGCGGTGCTCCGCGGTTCTCCCGCCGGGATTCTGCACCGTGTGTTCGGCAACTGGACCGTGGCGGGTCCCGATTGTAGCAGGGGAGGGTTACCGGGTGCTGTTTGTGGGTAAACGGAGTGAAGCTAGTCCGTTAGCATGAGGGGAAAATGGCTCGCTGCTCGAAAGCCATTTTCGAAGATACGGGGTCTGGGGGAGACGGCTGATGGCCGAAGGTGTTGTCCCGCTCTCTAGGAGCGTCATGTCGGCTGAACACGGACAAACCGAGCCCGTTCTCCTCGGATAAGCCCCAGAACACCCCCTCCTCCGGACCGGCTGAGGTCGGGCGATTCTCCCCCGGTTAGACGGGGATCGGCCGGAGCAAATGTCGACCGAGTATCGGCGGAGGAGCTGCCGCTTTGTCCCGAGAAATTCATGCTGGGGCCGAACTGAGCGGGAGGAGACGGGCCAAGGTCAGGGAGCCTCCACGGCCCGGGCCGGGGGCAGGGGCAGGGTTCAGTTTTATCAGGGACCGGGCCGGAGGTGTTGGTGTTGAAGGGGACTCAGAAGAAAAGCCCGCTCGGTTTGTTTACTCTGCCGGGATGAAGCTCAGGAAACAGGACCGGCTGTGATTGGCTGAAGAGCAGAGACCTGGACCAGGTCTACCTGAGAACCTGAAGCTTCGTTTATCAGACAAACAGCTAGAGGTCAGTTCACTGTCACTGTGTCAGTAACCAGCTCAGATGGAAAATAATAAACTCTGAACAGTCACAGTTTTACTGCTTTTATTTATGTGGCACCAGTTCACAACAGGAACTTTCTTTTTATAAATGTACTGAACATTCACTGAGAGAGAGAGCAACTTGACAACAGGAAGAAATGTTTAACCCTTCAGAGCTTTATTCAGTGTTTTTCATTTTTAAAAACTGTCCTCATCTGATTCAGTCTGATCAGTTCAGACTCTGAATGTTTCCTTCTTTTCCAAAGAAAAGTTCCTCTCATGTGTTTGTGTCGTTCTAGAGCTGATCTGAAGTTTCTATCTTTATCTGATCAGGAGTTCTGCTCATTAATGATGAAGAATCAGCTCCAAAGCCTCTAATGCTCTAAATATGTTTGACTCATTCTCCCCCTCTGTCTTTGCTGGTGGGGTCTTCAGTTGAGCTGCTTCATCAAACACAAACTGTCACTTCAGAGTTCTGTGACTCTGAGGAATGAACCCAGAGTTTTCTGTCATTGACTCCTTTAGGATTACGTGCCAACTTGGTTCAGGGGTCCCACATACATCCCATATATCACACATTTAGAAAATAAGGAAACGTTCAGTGTGTGTTTTTTAGTTATTGTTTTCTGAGCTTCTCTCCCCGATTACAGAGAACAAAGTCTGAACTGATCAGACAGAATCAGATGAGGAGAAAATCAGAGCACACAGAGATGAAAACCGAAAAGAGTGAAAGTGTCTCAAAGGGTTAAATAGGAAGTCAGATTTATGCCACTGTGTGAAACTGCAGTGATGATCTCATGATATTTTTGTTTTAAAAACATTTAGACAATCATTCCATCGAGGAAAAAGTTAGATTCATTTATTGTCAATCAATCAGTGGATTGATTGATTAATGGTTGAATCTGCATTTTGACAGTAGCTGAGGTTGCTATGTACATATATGATAATATAATAATATGAATACAACAACAGAAATTAAATCAGCTGATATATCAACAGTGATCTGAGGCGCAGAGCTCCACTAACAGGCAAGACTCACCGGGACTCACAGACTTATCCATCACAAGTAAAAATAATCAATGCATCGATTGATATTGAAAATAAGATGACCCTTTTCATGAAACTAGAACTAAAATGAAAAGCTGCAGCTCCAGAGCAAATATTACTGTTATTAATCCATCAAACTGAAATCGGTCGGCAACTCTTCTGATGGTCAGTAATAACTTTAGTTGTTTCTTTAATGCCAGACATAGACTCTGTTGCTTGGTAGAGTGTTTTTCTGTGTTTATTGTATGTTAAGTGAATATATTAGTGTTCTGGACCAAACAAGATGTAAAGATGTGATTTAAAAATGTTCTTAGTGGAAAAAGTGTTTGATCCACTGAGTAAGGTGTTACATCAGCTGAGTGACTGTCAGTTGGACTGACTGGTTTGTGGTGTCTCTTCTTTCCGGATTAGTTCACCACTGATTGTGTCGTTTTAAGAGGGCAATTAATTGAAAGTCTTTGATTATGATCTGTTGAGGTGTTTTTCTTTCTGGTTTAATTGTTTATTGGGGTTTAAAGTGAAAAATGGGTTGAACTGGAAAGAAATCCCTTAAGAGCCTTGAACTCCTGAAGTCAGATTTTTTTTTTTATAGTTTCATCAGAAATCAATAATCAAGTCAATTAAAACTGATTCCTGCAGAAATATATGAACACCCCCTTTAATCATTCATAAACTCTGGACCAAAACCAAAACCCGTTGAGTTCAAGTTCTCAAAGAGCACCCACGAAAATCCCGAATCCACCCAAACCAACCCGAGACCAGCGAAGGACCCAGGTTCTGGTTGGCAGGCCCCTCCCTCAGTGTGTGAGGCCTGACACTCAGACAGGAGAATCGAGACCGAGTCCGGACTCATGTGGTCCAGACAGTCTGCTGCCGTGTGAATGTGTCTCAAACTGATCAGAGTTTTGGCTCTTTAAGAACTGCAGCAAATGATGAGATGATAAGTGGAGAAAGACTATCAACTGTATTGATTTCCGATCAGCTGTTTTAGTCCTGTTATTGAAGAGACAGATCAGATGATCCTGAATCAGTAGTCAAAACAAGACCAGTACTCCAGAACCAGGATGAAACAGGAAGTCTAATGTTATTGCTGCTGTCGTTCCCATCATGGAAAAGTCTGAGTGTGATGATGTGTGTGTGTGTGTGTGTGAGTGCGCCCATGTGTGTAAATGTGTGCATTTGAGAGCAGATTAACATGGCGGCCTGATGTGTAATCTGTCACAGATTAGCCCGTTAAAACTGTCACAGGCATCGACTCACTTTAATCACTCTGGTTCTTAAGGAAGTATTGATCTGATTACTGACTCTTTGTGTGTGTGTGTGTGTGTGAGCGAAATTATGCTTTTTTGGTTTTTTTTATGTTGACATGTGGCTGACGTTTATTGACCAGATGATTGACAAAATAAGAGACCCTATAATCAATAATTAATAATAATGAATCAAAGGGTAGTTAAACTGTTGGTTGATAAGTTTCATATTTCATTGTGGAACATGTTGGCGGCTGCAGCGCCGCCTCCTGACGGTGAATAAACGGTACAGTCATCAACAGTAACATGATGAGATACCTGATTTGTTCAGATTGAAATTGAGGCAGTTTATGATTCAACTTTACACATTCACACCCCAAAAAAACAAGATAAAGAGCATTAAATCACAAAATAATATTTAAAAGTGTAAAATATGAACTGAACTGACTGAATGCTTCAGATATCTAACAAAATAAAAGCATAAATAAAATCTAGGGCTTGTTTTGTTCATGAATAAATGAGTGAACGGTCTCCAACTGAAGAACAACCAAATCAAACACACTCTGACTTTAATAGTTAGATGTTTAATTTTACAGCTATAATGATTTATATCTTAATATATTTGATTATATCAGTTATGAATTATTGAATTAATTACTCAGTTGGTGATTTTATGAATTTTGTTTGTGATGATTACAAAAACCAGACTGACATCTTGTAATAGTTTTTTATGGCACATGTTCTAAGCTTAATATAAATGTGGTTATTAAAATGATTAGTGTTGATAATAGTTTTCAGGTACATTTCCAATCAGATGGTGACATCACAGTTTCAAGCCTCTTTCCTATTGGCTGCAGAGCTGTCAAGTGTGACAGGTGCTGCAGCGACGAGCCGCCGTTTTTTTCAGTGAAGATTCAAAGGAGATGTGAACTGATCGGTTTGATTACTAATTGAAGTGAATTAATATACAAATGATTACATTCTGAAATTAACTCAAACTATTCGATGACAAGAAGAAAGAAACATTTTTTAAGAATGTGATATAAAAGAAATATTAACATTAAGTGAAAATGTACTGTTATATATATATATAAAATACTTTTTTATTATTTATTTATTTATTTACTTTGTTATTTGTTCAAATGTCCATCTTCCAATTGTTCTGTGATTTAATAAATAAAGACAAGTCAAATATCAAAATTGCTGTTGTTTTTCACACTCCTGGTTTGTCTGGATCAAATCCGTCTGGCTGTACGAGCAGCAGTTTGTTTTGGGTTCAAATGTATTTTCTGTATTTGTTAAAGGAAATGTTCCCTTTGCCCTCAAAGTAACCTTCTTCTTCCTTCTTCTTGTCGCCACAGTGATACCTCATTGGCTGGTGTGACCCCCCGCAGGCCCGCCACCTCCCAAGGTGGGCCCCGATTGGCTGGACCGGTGCTGACAGCTCTCGGGGAGAAAATGGCCGCCCTCAGCTGAAGAGCTAAGCCCTGCTGTTTCCTCCCCCGCCTCCCTAATATCACTGTTCATTGCTGTGTTGTGAACTGTGATTTTCTCCCTCTGATTCGTGTTAGAGTACTATGGCAATGCATGATATGAGTCGTGCCAAGGGTTTCCCCTGTAAAGAGTGTGATATGGTTTGCCCGAGTACTCCAAGTCTTCTAGAGCATATGAAAGCACATTATCAGCAAGAAGAAACCGGACGATTTGAGTGTGAACAGTGTGGCCGAATTTACAAGCACGCAGCTAGCCTAGCCAATCATAAAAAGTCTCACGAGGTGGGCTCTTTCCAGTGTCCTGTTTGTACCCGGACCCTTCCCAATGCTGTAGCTTTGAAGAACCACTTGCGTATTCATACATTATCCCCTAGTAGTGCCCACACAGAGGAAGAGAGCGAAGAAGTACCTGAAGAAGCCAGCCACGACGAGAGAGACTACGGTCTCGCCCAGGACCTCACTGACGGGTTCGGGCGCTCCCATTTAAATAATAGTGGTATGGGACATAGTGTCCTCCAAAGTCACGAGACAGACGACCACGGAAAAAAAGGCTCCCCTGAATCTGACGACGCTTGGGACAGACCATTCAAGTGTGATCAGTGCGACAGAACATACCGGCATCACGGTAGTCTGGTGAACCACAAAAAGTGTCACCAACAAGGAACTTTTAAGTGCTCTGTGTGTTTCAAACAATTTAGCAATCTGGCTGCCCTAAACAGCCACGAGAGAACTCACTCGAAGTTCAAAGCGCCCGGAGCCTCCATGGTTAGCAGCAGCAGCAGCAGCAGCAGCCTCCATGACTCGGAGCGCAGCGGTGGCGCTCAGTCATCCCAGAGTGACGATACGGCTTCCTGTTTCTGCCACCTGTGTCAGATCGCGCTGCCAAACAAGGCAGACTTCCAGGAGCATATCTTGCTGCACAACACAGCCTCGCCGTCCCTCGCCTTGCCACGCAGTTTCCCAGCCATCATGCCTCACAACCTGAGTGCGGTTCGATCCCCGGCATACACCCCGGCCCTGGGGGACCCTCTGCCACTGCCACCCCTACCCAGTGAGAAAAGAGGCCCCTACGACCCCATAATGGGCCCTCCGGTCAACAATCCCATCTACACATGTGCATACTGTGGCGCAGGACACCCAGATCTGGAGACTCTTAAAGTTCACTATCTAACCCATGATCCCCATCCTGCTTCTCACAGCCAGGACAGCTCCATCCTCAATTCAGATACTCTAAGTTCTGGATCGCAGGGCTCAGTGTCCTCTCCATCAGGAGGCCGTGTTCCTCAGGCCAATTCCCCAGATGATGGAGAGCGCAGATTCAAGTGTGGGGAGTGTGGAAAAAGTTACCGTCATGCAGGTAGTCTGGTCAACCACAAACGTTGCCATCAGACAGGACATTACCAGTGCACCATCTGCTGTAAGCAGTATCCCCACCTGGCAGCGCTACATAGCCACCTACGAAGCCACAAAGGACGTCCCTCCAACCAGCCTATTAATAATGACAGCAATGACTGGCTATCTCCAGAGCCACTAACTCTGGACTCGCAGCAGAGCTACGTCCAGGAAGGCAGCGGTGCCACCACTCCTATCTCACTGCCAGGAAATCTTGGTGATGCTGCCCACTTTGTACCAGATGGTGGCCACAGCAGTGGGTTGGACTCTCTTGAATTCCACGATCGCTTTGATGGCAGCTCGCTTTCCCAGAGCAGTTCTGCTCACCGTCAAGCTGACAGACATGTGTGTGCTGACTGCGGTGAGATGTATGGAGATGTTTCTGGCATAAAGTCACACATGTGTCCCCGCCATGGCCAACAGCAGCCACAACAGCAGCAGGGCAACATGTCCAATGGTTTTATGGGGAGCATGAACTACCACAGCTCCAGCGGAACCTCACTGCCTGCGGGAAGCTCCAGCAGCTTGAAGGAAGGCAGCAGCCGACAGTACTCCCAGAGCGGAGGAAAGAGAATGGGGAGCAATGACAAAGATGAAGATGATGATGGAGAGGTGTATCAGTGCTCAGTTTGTGGAAATCACTACGCCAGCCTCAGAGCTCTCAGGAGCCACCTGCGTAGCCATGCCAATAACCCCACCGGACCGGGACCTTCCAACCTGGAGCAGGATTGGAGAATGATCTGCTCCACCTGCGGCCAGAGCTTCTCCAGGAAGCAGGACCTCTTGAATCACCAGTTAGTGCATGGCCCCCAAAGGCCAGATGGCCAGCAACAAGGTATTGGAGGCAGCTCTACTAATGGCAATGACAAGATGGATGGACGCAACCACATTTGTGTTGATTGTGGCATGTTTTTTGCTGACCGTCACCACCTCATCACCCACCTGTGCCCCGGTAAGAATCGGGGCAGCACACTGAGCAAGCAAGGCCTGAATGGAGCCAAAGGGATGTCTGGAGGAGATGGCGTCGGGGGTGGAGTCGCAGGCAGTAGTCGCGACGTTGGTGGCGATGGACGGAGACCTATGGTTGACCAAAGTGACAAACCCCACAAGTGCGACCAATGTGGGAGAGGATACAGACATCCCTGCTCACTCCTCAACCACAAGAAGTCCCATAAAACTGGTGTCTTTCGCTGCTTGGTGTGCCAGAAACGCTACTACAATCTGCTGGCTCTCAAGAATCACCAAAGGACTCACTTTGACCTGAAGAGGTAGGTGCCTTATTCTGTGCATTTCCTTTAATATTACTTACACATATTTAACATGGCGGTAGGATCATTGCTGGAGATTAACATCAGAGCAGAAAACTCTTCAGTCAGGTTGCTCTGGTTTTACAAATCGAAATGCTAATGAACCATCTACCGAAAGGCTTAGCTCTGATTTGTGCTCAAATCAACTTTGAACATTGTTCATTTTCTCCTGTGGACACAGATACAAAGCACAGCCACAGGATCACCAGATTTTTTGTTTAAAGAGGCGATTTAAGGGTTTCTATGTTTCCATTTTCTGTGTTGAGGGAATTGCATCTACATTTTTATCACAAGTGATGCAGCCATTTCTTAATAAACCTGTTGTTTGGATTGGTTTAGTTCTCAGGGAAGACAGTCTCTATTGATGGAAGTGAGTCAGTTTGTTACCAAATTGTTGGACTTGAAGTGATCATAAAAAAGTCGGCCCCGTCTGCCAGCCTAAGTAGGACTTTGAATTATGGGCCATTATGCTGTGATATAAGTTAAAGGGTGTTAGTTTAATGTATTTACAGAGACTCTGCTGTGTTTCATCTCTGCCTGTTTCTACTGCAGGCACAAGTGTGAAGAATGTGGAAAGGCCTTCAAGATCCAAAAGCAGCTGATCAACCACCTTCGTCTCCACGAGGAACATCGGGCCAAAGGTCTTGTTCGAACTGGCCCCAATGGTTCCCGTTTCCAGCAGCCGGGCCCATCTCAAATGCAGACTATGAGAGGAGAGTCTTCAAAGGGCCAGGTAATGGGTGTCAAGTACAGCCACCAAGGGTTCAAAAAGCCCTACTCCTCTGCTGGAACTTCCAGGCCTCAGAAGTTCGACCCAGCTGAAAGTGGGCGGCGGCCTTTTGCCTGTGAAGAATGTGGAAAGACATACCGACATGCAGGCAGCCTAGCCAATCACAAGAACCTTCACAAAATTGGGGAGTACCACTGCAATGTTTGCAACTCCACATACCCCAACAGACTGGCAATGAAAAATCACCTCCGTCTCCACTTCGCCCAGAAAAAGCACAACTGCCAGGAGTGTGGGAAAGGCTTTCGCACTCAGAGGCAGCTAGCAACCCACACTAGTGCTGGCCTGTGCAAAGGCCCTCAGGGCCCCGGGGCCCAGATGGATTTTGAGTGCGACGGTTGCTGTGAAGGCTTTGCCACAGCTGATGAGCTTGCAGCGCATGACTGCCCAGCGCAGCACCTGCCTTCATCGTCCTCCACCAACAGCTCCACCAACATCAGCATGGAGAGAAACTCTGTGGACCTGGACTCTGATGAGAGACCTTACGCCTGTGACCTGTGCAGCTGTGCGTACAAACATGCAAGTTCCTTGCTGAACCACAAGCACACTCACAAGACGGGAAACTTCCGGTGCAACTTCTGTGACAAACCTTACACCAACTACATGGCGCTACGTAACCACATGCGCATCCACACGCAGCGGAAGAAGCACATCTGCCACACGTGTGGGAAAGCCTTCCGGCTGGCCAGGTTCCTTCGCAACCACCAGAAGGTCCACGAAGAGGGTGCTACCCCCTTTGGCTGCCCCACCTGTGGGAAGAGTTTCCAGGGGAGATCGGGTCTGGCCAGGCACCGCTGCGGGGACAACCAGGTAGGCATGGAAGTCAGGAGGAAGGCCACTGCACCCACGGGAGAGGGCGAAGAGTGTCGGTACACGTGAGTTCTCGTCAGTTGTTTGTGATTCTTCGAAGTTGAAAAAAAGTAGTGAAGATGAATTTAGGTCTCTACATGTCTATTACAGGTATATGATCTCCAATCCGGCTTCCTTGGGACCATACGCGTGCCGGAATTCGGATTTTTCTGAAGTTTGGACAAATTGAATTAGTGGAGAGACCAGATAAGTCAACCCCGTTTGCTTTCAGTTAGCATATATCACACACTTTAGTTCTTAGACTTCCTACAATCAATCATTTCATGTGTAGATGTACTGTTTTCATGCTTTTTCTCAGCACACTTTGTCACAGATTTAACTAGAATATTTTGTGTAGCACATTAGTAAAATTTAAAGTCTTGATGTTGTGTGTTCCTTGTTGTTGTTATGATTTTGACTGTAGTCCTTGATTTGCTTGTTTGTTTTGTTCAGGCAGTACCATGATACTGGCCAGTTATCAGATTAGAACCTGCAGTGATGTTATGGGTCTCTTGAATTTTGATGTCTTGGCAAACTGAAATCACAGGGAAGATTAGGAAGTATTTGGAGCTAGCTGCACTGCACATGTCTAGATGTTATTTGCATCAGTTAAGGGATTCTTGACTCCAGCACATTAGCTGCAAGTAACTGTAGTCTGACATGGTCGAGGTTTGATGGGCATTTTTGATCTCTACAGTCAGGATTTCAGAATCACCCAAAAGACAGCTGAGACAGAAGGTCTTCGAAGTGAAAGAAGCTGTTTGAAGCTCGTATCCATTTGTGCAGTGCAGGGAGCGGCAGATACCTCCCAGTTTACTCCGTAAACCCCAGTTTGTTAAATTTCCCCCATGCCCCTCCCTTCCTCACCCACCCAGCAGTCCTCTCCCCCCATGACCTGTCTATAACTTAAATGGTACACCACTTTGTAGTAGTCTTCTTTGAAAGCTTTAAGCCGGATTTCAGATCATATACCTGTATGTGCAACATCTTAGTTGATGACTAATTCAAATTTTTCAGTAATTCTAAAGAAAAGTGGTAACCAGTAACAAGATTAACTTGGCTAGATCACTGAAAACACAAACACTATGTTCTGCTACTAATCTCTTGTTCTCTTCCTCCCGCCTCCCTTGTTTTTCCTTATTTGTCTCTGCACAGATGTGATCAGTGTGGCCGCTCCTACCGCCATGCCAGCTCCCTCCTCAATCACAAGAACACCCACACTGTCGGCATCTACCACTGCGCCGTGTGCCTCAAGACTTACTCCAACCTGCTTGCCCTGAAGAACCACCGCCGTATCCACTCTGAGACACGGCGCCACCGTTGCCACGACTGTGGCAAGGCCTTCCGTGTTTCCTCCCAGCTCTACAACCACCGACGAGTCCACCAGAAGCAGCGCGAGCTGACCTGCCGGTCCTGCCAGCGAGCCTTTCCTACGCAGGCCAGCTTCAGACTCCACATGGAGATCACACACGGCCAGGCACCGCAGCCCCGCCAGCCCAGACCCCAGCAGCCCCGACCAGGGAGCTCCCAGGACCTGGGCTGGGGGTCAGGCCTGGACCTCACTTTGATGCAAGAGCAAGGACTCAACCCCGGCAGCATGGCCAAAGCCCGCAGCCGTGGGGGCAGCAGCGAGGTCATCAAATCCCACGTCTGCGACCAATGTGGTCGGTCTTACCGCCACGCCAGCTCCCTGCTCAACCACAAGAACAGTCACAAGACCGGGACCTTCTTCTGCAACTCCTGCCAGAAGGAGTTCCCCAACCTGATGTCCCTCAAGAACCACCGCCGGATCCACACCGAGCCCAAACGCTACCAGTGCCCGGACTGCGGCAAGTCCTTCCGGGTCTCCACACAACTCATCTGCCACCGTCGGATCCACACCAAGGAGAAGCCGTTCTCCTGCCAGCAGTGTGACAAGCGCTTCTCTTCCAAGTCCAACCTGAGGCACCACATGAAGGTGCACTGGAGCGGCTCAACGGCGCCTCCTCCCATGGCCATTGGTGCGCCCAACTTCCTGGGTATGCCCGGCGGCCCATTCATATAAGCTAAGGGATGAGGGAGGGGGGGTTTGGGCAAGACGGGGAGGGGAGGGGAGGGGGGTGGGGGGGCAGTCACATGCCAAGTTTTCCGGAGGTGCCAAAACGTAACTCTTCGTCCTGCTCACCCTCCTCTTCCTCATCCTCCATGTGTGGCTGTAGTGTGTGTGAAGGACCGGCTGCACAGCCTCAGTCCAGGTACAATACACTGAGAGCAGGAGGGCGGACACAAAATGGACGCTGCACACACAGAGAGGACTGAAAATGGAGGGTGTGCATACTCACATTCTGTTGCTCACCTCCAGCGTCTTTCTTGAAGCGATGCTTCCTCCGAATCCCTGAGGTTCTGGTTGTAGACCCGTCCGACTGTCCGCAGACTGACTGACAGAGACAGACAGGCAGACGTGGACTGTACTCAGACCAGATGTAGTTTGGACTGCATGGACTCCCTCCTGCATGTTGCCCTGTAAAGCTGAGATGGTGCAACATTCAGGACCGCCACGAGGACTCGGCTCCGCAGAACGAGCTGGAACCAGACTGCTAATTAAAGACCAGCTCGTAAAGACTGATGAGTCCGTAGTGACCTGATGACAGACTGATTGAGGCGCTGAGCCAACGTGAACCGGTCTGATGCTTGTGATCCTATGATGAGCCATCCTGTCCATTTCAAGTCTGGGAGCTGATTGGTCCGTGGTTGCGGTTGTTTCTGATGACATCAGAGTTGTGATGAAATCCCCTCTCATGGCCTTTGTCACAGTTTTTGTTCGGACCGTGGCGCTGCGGTGGAGCTGGGCCTTGGTCCGACGGTCCTCTTTGTACCCAGACAGTTTGACAGGTGACAGCAAAGACTTGTGGGAGCTTTTACGGCAAAAGATGTGACACGTCGATCTGAGGGTCTGTTTTAAATGTGTGTGTGTGTATGTGTGTGTGTGTGTGTGCGCGCGCACACATTATGATGAGCTTTATGCGACACTTCATTATCACATACAGATTAGGCAGCTAAACTACCGAGTGTCTGATCTAGCGGGCACCATCATGTCAGTTCCATCAGAGACGACGGGGACGTCACGACCTTCAGCTGAGTCCGTGCGTCGCTGAGGTCATAGAGGTGGCGTTCTCTTAAACAGCAGCTCAGCCGGGTGGTTAAGGCGGCAGCAGGCGGTGTTAGTTGAGCTCGTCTTATCGTGGTGGATGGGAGCCTGAAGGGGTCACTTTACTACCGTGTGACGCCTTTCCTCATATCAGGTGATGTCATCTCTGCTTACTCCAGGGACACGCTGACCCAGACTCTGAGTCCAGTGGTTTCAGGGGGCGTGTCCCGAGAGAAGGCCGTTGCTTTGTGTTCTCAATGAAAGTCAAAAAGCAGTCAAACCTGAACGTGCTCCCAGTCTGTGATAACGATGATGATGATTGAGACGGGTGTAATCTTCGGTCGTCAGTCTGAGTCCGTATGTGCGAACGATTGGCCGACATCTATGTGACATCACACATTAAGACCCGCCCTCCTCCCCGTAACTGTTCGTCTGTAGGATGAGACTGAAGGCGAGGTGTCCGATGTCGGTCCTGATCCGACTGAGTTCCGTTCACCGTGGTGTTGTGTGTTTTTCCACAGGAGAAAAGACAACTTGTCGCCATGGCGACACATTTATTTATATTATTCTGATTATTAACACTCGTAATGGACGGCACTAGTCTGTAGGATGTGAGTTTAGAGCTTTGTTGATGTAAAAAAAAAAATAAAATCCCGGCCCCACCATTACCCAGAATCCCCCTGTTCTGTGGAGCGTTTACGGACTCTGGCTCCTGTCGGGGAAGACTGGAGGAACTGGAACCACATGATGGAAAGTGTTTTTTATTTTGCCTTTTATCAAGTGATGTTGTAAGGGTCTTTCTCAGTCGAGCTTTCCCATCATCCCTCTCTTCCATATTTATCTCTTGGCTGAGTTTGACCCCCCCCCCCGCCCCCCCCATCTCTCGAAGGTCAGACTTCTGCTGAAAAGGGACGGCTCGGTGATCCTCCTTTCTGTGGAGCATTTGGTCCTCATCACTCAAACCTTTTTTATGTTCCTCTTTTATGGTAACCTCTTGTATTTATTGGTGTCATTATTATTTTCCTTTTTATTTAATTGCGTTGTTGACTCTTTGAAGCCTCTGTGTGTGTGTTAAACACAGTTTGTCAGGAGCACTGGTGCTAGTTTTAAAAAAGAAAAAAGATAAAAAGTCAAAGCCGTGCAGTGACCGTCAAGTGCTGGTGCTGTAGGAGTCCATGTGATCTAGAACACAGAAGTAATAACTGTATATTCTCTATTTTTATTTTTGCATCTTCCTGCTTCACACAGTTTGAGTTGGTTTTTTTCTGAGTGGAAACTTTCCCGCCTGCATTTCACGTAGTTTTTAGAGAGAAGAAGAAAACGGTTTGGAACAACTATAATCCTTTTTGTTCTGAGTTCTAACGTTTTGTTTCCATGCATATATATGTAATGCTTAATATACACTTTTATAAACTATGTTTTGATAATTCATTTCTTAACAGAAGAACTTGTCCATAAACTATAACCCTTACTGCTGAGTACTGAAAATAAATAGCTGAAAAAAACCCCACAGTTGAGCTCAGTGTTTTCACTCCTTCATTCAAGTTCACTTTATTAGAGATGCCTGTTCGTTCCACCAACACCAGCCGGCAGACCGACCAGGTGAAGCTCAGCTCACCAGTTAACTAATCAACAATGAGTTCGTATGTAACAGTAAAATCATGTCAGTTTGTTCTTTTCAGTGAATGACCGGAACGAGAAAATACTGATTATTATTGTTCCTGTTGACACTCAGATCTGTTCAAACATCAATCAGATGACGGTCGATCGTTAGTGAATCTTTCGGTTGAGTAGAATTCAAAACAACTTTATTTTTATGGTACACAACCAAATACACGCTGTCCAGCAGCTTATTGTAATACAACAGATGGACCTTTAACATAAAATAACAACATCTAATAAATTAACAGACGTTACGCCTACACAGGACCAGGACCAGGAGCAGGACCAGGAGCAGGACAGGGTTTAGTCCAGTCTCACACTGACAGTTCACCACATTTTGAGGCTGAACACATCTGGACTGAGCAGATCAGGAGAAGACTCAAACATCCAGATGTTTTCAGGTCAGTAGGTAAGTTCCTAAGATTCAGAGCAGATTTTGGGAGTCCGTTTCCTTGTAGACCCCTTCAGCAGCTCTTCAGGGTGTCTCCTGCTTTAGTTCAGGTCTTCAGGGACGCTCGGAGTCCTGAAGACTTTCCAGTCTTGGCTTCAGGTCTTTGTGGGGCTAAAGGACTAACTCTGAACCTCCTCCCTGACCCAGGTCCCGGTCTTCTTCTGCTCTGGTTCCAGACCTGGTCCTCCTCACATTTCTGGTTTCTAATATTTTTAAGTAACACACAATAGAATTGGGTTTGAGTCTGATTAAAATGATGAGCGTTAACTGTTGATCCAACAGGTTTCTCGGATGCTCTGACAGGAAGTGAGCAGTTTGTAGCCTTCTTCGCACAAAATGAACCTTTTTCTTCTAATTATTTTATTTCCCGCAGAATGTCAGCTAGTCTTCATGGATCTGGTCCTGGACCTGGTTTCTTAGTCTGTTTCCAAACTGAAACAGGTCCAGGTCTTGACCAACACAACCAAACTGAAACTAAAAGTAGAAACAGCAGCGCCATAACTGAGATGAAGAGCAGCTCTGATCTGAGACCTGCTCTCGAATCAGCCAAAACATTATGACCAGTGACTTACTGGGTTACTATGGATACCTGTTGCTGGGCGGGGCTATGGAAGAACACGGTCTGGTCAGGATGCATTATTGGAAGAAGACCAACTGGTGGAGACAGAGTGATGGACAATGTCCTGCTGGGAGTCCTTCTTTCATGTGGACGTTACTTTGACCTGGACCAGGTCCAGATCCCAAACCTCAGCTTCAGAGGTCCAGAGGAGTCCAGACTTCCAGGATCAGGTGGTCACGATGTTCTGGCTGATCTGTGTGGTTTAATATGAAACATTTATCCTTTATTCTTTTTTTGTAGTTTAAAGAAAAAAGAATTAAACAATTTTCATCCTGGATTTAATTATTAGAGACAATGATGATGATTATGGATCGTCCTGGTCTGTGTAAACATCATTGAGATATTTTTGGCTCCCAAACAAACTGGACCGGACCAGTCTGGCTGGACTCGACTGGAGGATTCAGGTCTCAGTAGGTTCTGTGGTTCTACACCTATTTGTCATTAATGTGGATCACAGGAGTCCGTCTTCTGAGGCCTCCTCTGATCTTTGGGGTCCAGGTTGTCCCTGGACCAGACTGGGTCTGAACTAAACCCGTCCTGTCTCTGTCCTCCAGATCTGAGTCCAGTGGGTTCTCCCAGCAGCTCCAGGAGCTTCGTCTGCAGCCAATGTGGTCGGTCTTACCGCCACGCCAGCTCCCTGCTCAACCACAAGAACAGTCACAAGACCGGGACCTTCTTCTGCAACTCCTGCCAGAAGGAGTTCCCCAACCTGATGTCCCTCAAGAACCACCGCCGGATCCACACCGAGCCCAAACGCTACCAGTGCCCGGACTGCGGCAAGTCCTTCCGGGTCTCCACACAACTCATCTGCCACCGTCGGATCCACACCAAAGAGAAGCCGTTCTCCTGCCAGCAGTGTGACAAGCGCTTCTCTTCCAAGTCCAACCTGAGGCACCACATGAAGGTGCACTGGAGGGCTCCGCCCCCGTCCAGAGGGACGTCCTCCGCCTTCCTCACTGTCCACTCCAGACCCTTCTAGACCTCACTGCTGACCTGAGACAGTCTGGACCAGGACGGAACCCAACCTGAATCCAGGGTTCAGGTCTTTAGAGAAACTGGACTGAAACCACAGCTGATGACTCCAGAGAAACTTTTCTGACAGAAATTCTTCACAACAAACTGGACTGAGCAGAAAATTTCAACACAACCAAAGTTCAAAGGAAACAATTCAAAACCGACAAAACCACAAAGCAGAATCTAAAAAGCTTCAATCTCACAACCTTTTGTTTTCTTTATCTTTTATCTGAAGGGAATGAAACCTGGTGTTGGTTTCAGGACTAAGCCCTGGACCTGGTCCACCATCAGACACATCAGACCACAACAGTCTGGACTGAGTTGGACCAGAAAAGACCGAAACCTTCAGGTCATCAACAGCAGAACATCCTGGACCTTCGACTGTCGTCCTGAAGATCAGGATCCGGATCTTTAATCCCTCCTGTTCCTTTCACATCGTCTTCGTTCTGAAGGGAGGTAGTTTTACTATTTTACTATTTTTATATTTGAATTTTTTTAATAGTCAGTCTGATAATTCAGCAGGAAGTATCAGAGACTCTTACTGTTGTTATCTGTCGATCTAATAACTGAAGGGACCTCCGTTTTTCAAGTCAAATCTTTTAAATCTGAAGGACTGAAAGTTTTCAGTGACTCATTTTTAGTTGATTGAAATAGTTTATCTGTTTGGCTCAATGTCTGAACTTTTCATCCCTTCGAGCTTCGTTCTCCTGGAAACTGAAGCTCAGACTTTCTCTCTGTTGATGACATCACACACGCCACCGGTCACTTCCTGTTTCCACTGACAGTGAGCGGACATCTTTAAAATCAGTGGACGGGTGATGATGTGTTTAATGACTTCTGCTCTCAGACTGCCCAGACAGAGCAGGTACAGGTGGATTATGGGTAATGTTACACAGGTCTCATCATTGTCAGTTTTTATGTGAAACCTTTGGAGAGGTTTTGTGTGTCCGACACCCCCAAAACGCACATGCACACGCACACACACACTGTACTGAGAGTGTGTGACGACAGGAAGCCCACCTGTGAGGAGGCGGAGTCAAAGCTGTGCGCCTGTTCCTTTAAGGACATGATGGGGTCGATACCTCGGAGGGATCTGGTCCAATTTGGACTCAAATCCTGGATCTACATGAAAAACCTCCACATTTCTATTCAGTGTCACATAATAAACATGAATATTTCATATGTTTTGGTGAAATGATAAAAATGTAGGAAACAATCTTTATTATGATTTAAGTCTTAATGTTTTTCAAACTGTTAGAAATACACATTTTATTCTCACAAATCATTCATTATTAAGTCTTAGTTTTAGATAAGTCATAATTAGTTTAAAAACTTTAATGATGAAACTTTATTAATCAGTCAGATATTAATCTTGAGAATGGAATCATTCATTTATACTGTAGATCTTAGAAATGTGAAGAAATCTCCAAATTATAATTCAAACATGTTTCTCATTAAATAGTTTCTAACGACTATGAGATTTTATCTTATTTTGTAAAGTTTTCTCACATTAAGATGAAAACTTTGTGGTAGATTTGTGGCACGCCAAAAAAAAAATAATAATAATAATAATTTTTTGTGATCTTGTTTCCTTCACTGAACCTGAGATGAGATTGATGAGAACAACAGAAGTCATTTTACTGTAATTATTAATCTTTCTAATAATCACGAGAAAACATTTGCAATGTGAGAAATATTAAGTTGAATGATCGTTAAATCTAAATCTCCCCATTTAAATGATAAATACTCAAATCTTTCACAGAAGCACAAAATGAAACAGAAAACTTCCTCATAATGTCAGAAAACCTAAATTAATTTATTGCTTTAAAAAATAAAAACAATGAAACGAATAATCTCAAAATAAACAAACTGAAATGATGTTTTTGATCTTTTCTGTGTGAGATGAGAAATGACAGATTAGAATAATAAAAACAAATAAATAACAGATCTGAACATTTTTTTGATTCATCAGATCTGTTAATGAGAAATGAAGTTGTGTTTGGTGGAATATATAAGAATTTAATTCATAATGATCAGAATTTAAATGGATAATATACATTCATGTCTCGTAATTATGGCGTATTTTAGTATTATTTTGTTCTGAATCTCACAATGATGAGAAAATGTAATCGGAATCAATAATTATCAGAGAAGTGAATCACATTTATGACGTGAGTTTAATGTGTTTGAATTATTGGATATCTTTAAAGTGTCCGGTGGGACGTAGAACGTAGCAGTAGATTCTCTGTCGTCATTGAACGTTCTGTCTAAACGAGACGTCGCAGAAGCTCCAGTGTGGATTCATCCGCCTCTGAAAATAGTTCTGACAAATGTAAATTCACTTCATGATGGCGAGTTTTTAGCTTTAAATTGAATTCAACGCAGTTGAATGTTCGGTGTCGCTGTGAGAACAGAGACGTCAGTTCATCTTCATCATTACTGTTTTTCTAATAAATCCTGTTTCTACTCGTCTCCTTCTGAGTCAGATGATGGAGGGAAACATTTAGTCCTGATTAATCAATACTCAGCTTTAACATGTTAAAGTTTAGGTACCATAAAGTAGATAGAGTGAAGGTCTAACACCTTCCGACCAATCAAACGTCTCCTTATTGATCAAAAATCATCTTATTTCATCTGAAACGTGATGTCATGGGGAAAAGTCACATGACCTTCAATCAGAGCTGTTGATGAATTAATTACTGACACATCTGGATCATGTGACGCAGGTGACCCCGCCCCCTTTGATGAACAGACACAATAAAGATCCAGCAGGCGACATCAGTACACTGAACAATCCTTTTCTTTATTCATGTTTTATCGTTTCAATACGTCTGTCAGGGTTTGTTTTTTTTAGTTTTTGTTTTAAATTAAAATTTTGACACACTTATAAAAGACAGCATCTGCATAGAGTTGTCATCTTAAAGATCCATGAAGGGGGGAGGGGGGGGGCAGGAGAGAAGAAGAGGGGCAAGTGAGGGGGTGAGGGGGTAAAGGAGGGGGGAGGGGAGAAATACTGGCACGTCACATGAACTAAACAGAACAGCCAACAGCAGTACGAGAGAGGGGGCGGGGTCAGGGCTGGGAGGAGGGGCCAGAAGGGGGAGAGTGTTTTTTTTAGAGGGGGGGGACAGTTCGCTTTTACATTACGCTACGCACACATACACACACACAAAAAAAACGGGACACAAGTTGCATTTCCGCTCAAAGTTGTGTTTCAGCGGCGTCGAACTCTGTCCTTTCTCCGATTTGTTGTCGTTAAACGTTTAGGAATATTTTTCTGACCTCACGTCTCCGTCACCGGCCGTTTTCCCCCGAGCTCAGGAGGGAATCTGTCCGTCAGAGGTTTGGCTCCTCCTCCTGGGTGTGGTCTAACGGGAGGTTTGGACGGATCCTGCTCGGCCTCTGCATGATGAGGAAAGCCCTTTTTCTCTGAATATTGCACGCTTTGTAATCGGAGGCCTGTGAGGCGAAAGACTGGCCCAACGTCAGGTGGCAACTCTGGGAGGACCACGTTCCTCAAAACCATCGGAGCCGCCGTAACACTCCTCACAAACCCGAATTCCCGGCGCTGACAAGGAAAACTGATTTCCTTTTCAGAGACACAAGAAACTCGACCTTTGGGCGACTTCTCGGGCTTCAGTGCTTTTGAGAAACTGAAACCAAGACCTCTTCCAGGAACCTGTCCACCGGTGGACCGTGGACCAGAGACGGTCCAAGGAACGTCAGCACAAACACATGACACGATTCCGGTCTTTGCCCATTTTCCAAACGGATGATGATCATTAAATCATCTAACCAAAAACGAGTCCAGCTATTCAAAGACGGCGAAACCGAATCTTGTTTTTCCAGCTGATGTCGGTTCTGATCTGGATCGGCTATAAGCAGCAGTCACGTGATGCCTCCTTGTCACAAAACCTACATTTGTGAAAGCTGCTTACGCCGTTTGTCGACGTTAGCCCACTGCTAACTGGGGGTGGGGCTAAACTCCGGGGGAAACGGGCAGGTGAAGAGCCTCAGGTGTGTCGTCTGGTTGGTTAACGGTAGTAGAGAGACATCGTATCAGACAGAGAGAGAGAGAACTGCTAACAGGGCTTATGGATGATCAGGGGGTGTGGCCTGGAAAGCCCTGGAGGTGGGGTCAAATTTCCTTTTATGGAGGGAAGCACTTTCATCAGAGGAACCAGTGGGTGGAGCCTCCGGACCGGTGGTGATGAATGTACATGTGGCTGTGGTTGTGTTTACACCACGAAAGCAACGAAAGTCGAGTACCCGGCGAAACACGAGAGCTTTTCACGTCCGTCCTCCAACACGGCGCCGACTTTTAGACGGGCGTGAAAAGAGTTGGTCTAAACACAACGCCTGAACTGAGCGTGACGGACGAGGATGCTGGACGCCATGTTCCTCTGTCTCTCTGTTGTTGTCTCCGCCACGAGGGAAGAGGGAGGAGTGTCGGGAGTGGGGGGGGGGGGCAAAAAGGACAGAGATCGAACTGCTGGTCAACTTTGATGGGAATAGATATCTCAGTAGATTTATACATAGACATGCAAGTCATTTTTTCTTTCTTTGAACTTATTTACAATAATTACATAACACAAAGATCCAGTTTCAGTTTGACAAAATTGCGAGCATTCAATATTCAATATTACTACTATTATTTATGATAACATAACTCCTTTTGTACTTTAAATCATTGCTATTATAGAAGAACCTCCTTTTTTAAGGTTTTTATGTTTGATCACTTTGTGTGAAGCTGTTCGTTCGTTCTCCTTCTGGGTTTTTGCGAATGTTTTACTGCATTTTATTTGTAATTTATGATAATAATAATAATAATAATAATAATAATGATAATAACAATGTTATTTAAGTGTCTTTCCTACTTGCTATGGCGAGAACCATATAGCTGTGGTCTATCTTCACTGACCCTCCCCTGACCCCTCCCACCCCCCACTAGGGAAAAAACACTGATTAAACCAAATACTGTCTCCATCGATGAGGCGGAGACACATGTGGGCGGAGCATCAAATAAATTGCCAAAAACATCAGTTAACATCAAGTCGCAGCTGCTGCTGCTGAACTGAGCAGATTGAAGCCACGGTCGTCCAGAGCGGGACACCGAACAGGGTTTGGTTTTTGAAAATAGTTTCAGGAAGACAAAAATCATCGCAGAGAAGAGTTTAACGGTCCGACAGCGGAGGAACAAAAGTGCCTGAACTCGGTGCTGACTACAAACTTGGAAGACAGTCACGCGTCCGCAGACGGCGTGCTGCTGATTCACATTGAGAAACTGGTCTGCAGGAATAAACCGCAGAGCGTGTCGCGTCCACACGCCTAGCTTTTCCACGCACAGGCTAACGGCTCACAGCCAACGGGAGGTCAATCTTTGGAGTCTTGTGTCGCACCCAAACTCTCTGCAGATGATTTTTTCCTGCTTTGTGTACCCCGCTCTGACAAAAACTGTACAGCTGAGAAGCACAAATGGCTACAGAGCCACAGACAGACAGTTAAAGAAACGCAGTATGTTGCTGTTAATTCTATATATTCTCGTCCATTTATGTGACTTCGTTGACAAGGTTGCAGTCTTTCGTTACACTCAGGAAAATGCTCCCTGTAGGTTCATCACAGCTAGCTAGCTTGCTAACTAGCAACACTGGACTAAGGTGATGACGGTTTTTAGCTCCTCAGTTTCTTCTCTGTCGCAGTCAAAGATCTGTTTTCTCTATTTCATCTGATAATCCTGATGATTCCAAGTTCAGTCAGTTTGTTAGTTTAGCTCCAAATCTAAATGAGTTCACCAACATTAGCCTGAGTCTGCATAATAAATAAAAAGGTTAGCTTTAGCATAAGATCCTCTTGTTACATCAGTAGCATAGCAAAGAGCTGATCAGCTGCTGTTTCATATAAATTTCCTTCAGCTGTGAATTTAGCAGCAGAGACAGAAAAGAAGTGAGAGGAACTACAGCGAAGCTTCTGTAGCTGCTCGGCTTCGCTGTCATTTGCCTGACGGGGATTTTAGTGAAATTATTATTTCCCAACAGGAGGTTTATTCCTGTGAGTGAAAGAAAGAAGCTTTGGTTGTTCAGCTTTGGCCCATCAGCCATGAAACCAGATACTGTGAGCAACAAGCTAACAAAACCTTCAAACCTGCAGGGGGCACCGGTCCAGTGAACTCAGACTGCTAAACAAACTGTACATTAAATAATGACACCAAAAAAACAAGAACGGCAATTCATAAATAGAAGAAGAAAGCACCACCGTTGTCTCTGTTTATGCCTCGAGTGGAGGAGAAGCGAACGTGTACATTTTTTCACAGATGATTATGCGTCATATCTTTTACTAATCAGACCACAAACTAACATCTACAGGTGGGAAGGAAAGGGGGGGTGGAGGTGGACATCTTCGTAGCGGCGTGGGATAACTGTCGGTTTGTCGGTGGGCAGACCGACGTGCAGTGGGGGCTGGTGTTTGGTTGGGGGGGCTGGACTTTAGTTTTCATACGTATGGTAGCATTTTTTTATCGTTTGTGACGAACATGTCCGTGTAAACTTGACTCGCATTGTGCTCTTTGATAGTAGCGGCGAACGTTTTGAGAACACATGAGGAGAGGGCAAAACACTTTGGCTTTAATTTTAATATATAGAATAACAATAACAGTGATCATGGCGTCCATAAATATGTCTGATCTCTTCTCTCGTCCCTTCTTAAAAAAAACAACAACAAACAAACAAATTAAGTAGAATTCAAACGGCTGCAACTCGTGGACGTGCGATCAGATGCTCTGCACGCCAACACAAACTCGTGCTGCTCTGACACAAACGCACACACATTCGCACATTTATGCACCAATCTTGTGTCACCGAAGAGGAAGGGAGGCATGCTGCACACACACAAAGCCAGGAAGAGGGAGGGCCCACAGGCTGAAGGCCTCAGACTTACGATAATCAACATTTGTTTGTCCACAAAAACACAACACAAATGCAACTGTGGATGTAAATGTGCACAGAGATCAGTGGATAACAGCGGGCTGTGATCTAGCAGGAGGTTTTGGGGGGGGGGGGGGGAAAGCAAGATGGTTGACGACGACGGCAGAACAGGGAGCCTTTCACAATTAAATATCAAGTCGGTCCTGAAACGAAACACTTTGAAATCAGTTAGCGTTCGAAGCAGATGTGTCGAACTGAGAATAAGAACCAGAGACGGTCTGATGAGCGCTAAAGTGCACAACATGGAGGGCAGGTCGGGGGCGGGCTACAAAAAAACACCATCATGCAAACTCCACAATGCTTTTGCATGCCTTTTTTTATCATTATTATCATTATTACAGACGACGGGGCGGGCGGCCGCAGACACCCAGGCCTTCACAACTACAACACAAATGGGAGGAGGGAGGACAAAGAGACGTGGGATCGAACACAAACGTCCATTGAGTTTTTCAGTCTGTAACTTTTCCGTTTGTCCGTCTTTGTTTCCCGGGAGATGGAGACGGGACCTGGATGGAAGAGGAACTTCACAGAAAACACACACACGGCAAACAAACGTCAGTGTTATCAAGCTGGCTGGTGCTACGACGACATCCTCGCATCGCTGATTTTCATCCACCACAATCGCCACCATTGCCAGACTACCGCGACAACCGTGACGTCCCCTTGACAACCATCAACCAATGAGAACATGGAGCTGAATTAAAATGTGGCTGGATTTATGATGCGAGTGTTGGACAAAGAACTGTGATTGGTGGAATAAAATATGCTGACTTTCCACATTGATCTATTTCCTAAAGAATCAAACGGCCCAAAGACTCCTGGGAAATGTAGTAAAAACAAGCAGCGTGAGACATTATTTTGGATTGAGTCCATTTGTGGGCAGATTTGATGTTTGAATCTAAAATCACTCATGAAGAGAAGATGTAGTTGTGAAAACTGACAACACAACAGCACAACAGGCTAAATTATTCTAAATCTACTGACGACTGCTCTGCACGAACATCTACGGGACGTTGCTGCTTGGAGGGTTTGATGCTGTTTGCGAAGCTTTGGTGGACGCACAGCTTTTCATTTTATTTTAGAAAATACAAATTCCTGCCTCTTTTTTTTTTCGTCTATAGACTACACAGCATCACAGACAGAAAGCTAACAGAGCTAACAATGCTAACTGCAGAGACCCCAAAGAGGTCACAACAACGCAGCCGTTCCTTCCTCGTGTCTACAAGTTGCCATCGCAGCAAGAAGCACCTGCTAGCCACGACAAAGTAATTAGCATAACCTGAAGTATCATTAGCCGCGTCGGGGCTACGGTTCTGGCTAA
Organism: Remorina albescens; assembly: GCA_034769265.1. Classification (NCBI taxonomy): domain Eukaryota; kingdom Metazoa; phylum Chordata; class Actinopteri; order Carangiformes; family Echeneidae; genus Remorina; species Remorina albescens. The sequence continues at coordinate 257,475 of CM068493.1, forward strand.
TGATATCTGTCATGCTAACTTCCTGTCAGAGCGCGAACTGTAACTAAGTGGCTTTATTGCAGTGTAGACTGTAGAGTGTTGTTTAAGGTGGTATTAATGGCTGTTGTTTCCTCCGTGGTGTCGCGACAGTTCAGGATTGTCGAGTGAGGCCTCAGCAGAAATGAATGAACCTCCATTTTACAGACCGACATCCTGTCTGAATGCTGTGTAGTCACATCCACGTGTCCGGTTCGGGATTACACACTCATTTGTGTTACTTCTCAACACAAATATGCTGGTACAACATCAAGCTTTGAAGGTAACACATCTCTGGAACAACCAATAATTTGCTGATTTAACATTAGCAGCTTCTTCTCCTGTTCTCTTGCACAAACATACCGCTAACTGCTAATGCTAATGCAATCTGATATATTTTCTATATTTTTAAATTTCTGTGAGTTGCTACATGTTTGCGGTTTCCAAACGGTTTGATAGAACAAACTGACCAAGACCTGCAGTTCAACACGCTGAAAAAAGAATCATTAACTCTTGACACACTGAACGTCCCGCCGACCTTAAAAAGACCAGAAACTCACAATCAGTCTCCAACAAGCAGCTTCTACAACAAACACGAGCTAACGCTAACGCTACAGCATGCTAAGGGACACCTTTTTGTGGGATGTGGTGAAACTTGAAGAACTGAAGTGTCGGCTGTGATGTGTATGTGTGTGTCACATGTTCCACCTTCCACGGAGAAAATCCACCAATAGGAAGCCTCTCCTGTTCAGTAGCACCTGTGTAGCTAACGAATGGTGTGAATTAAATATCACAGTCGCCAAACGCACACGCGCGCACACACACACAGATGACAGGAGCAAACAGGCATCAAACCAATCAAACCAAATGGACTTAACAGGAAACAGGAAGCGATGAGGCCGATACGTCACGGACACGTCACAGAACGACGAAGCAACAAACACGTTGTTTAAAAAACAGAAAAGAGAAGCAGCGACACTCGGTGACCAGGCGCCAGCGTCTCCGACACTTCGATGCGTCTATTCGTTTGCTAGTTTTATATTTTTACTTCCGTTTCAATTTGTTCTCTTCATTTTTTGGAATCTTCCAACTCGGAGATGACCCCCGACCTCCACAGCCATGTTTCTACAGTGGGAGGAGCCTTTTGGTGCATGAAGGTCCACCCCTGATCCTCATTGGCTACCTTGATGGGATAGGGGTGGGGGGCAGGACAAGTCGTCCTCCTGTCATCTAAACTGCATAGATTGACTGTCTGTCTGCACCCACTGTCCTTTAAAGCCCCAGCCCCTCCCCCAGCTCTGCACCTGTCAGTCACCTCTCACGTTACCAGCCAATTGAAATTCAGCGAAATTCCCTCCCCCTGCTCTTTGGTTGGATAGGTGAACAGAAGGGGGAGGCTGTCGCCCCCCCAGCCCCAATGAATCATCCCAGGGGGCGGGTGTCATGTCGGCCTGAGCTGAGTCAATAGGCCGACTCAGGTGAATGACAGGGAGCAGCAACCAATGAGGGATGGTCTGAGCCAACACGACGCCGGCCCCTCCCTACCAGAAACAACGGGACAAAGCTAAAGGGGGGCGGATCGTTCCAGAGTTACCGACAGCATTCCAGACCGGAATATTGGGAACGAGCCTCGAGCTAATTGGTTTGTTTGTGCTCGTCACAGAAACAAACATCAGAAATGATGGAGGAAGTAGATGTCCGGCTCTGAAGCGAAGGACCGCCCCCCAGTGGCCGCAACGTCACTCCAGAAGAAACCAAAGAAACGCTTTGAAAAGAAAAAAGGTGAAACAAACAAACAAAGAAGTAAATGTGCTGTGTTTTTTTCAGGGTGCTAACATGTGTTGCTTCGTATGTTCGATACATTTCCAGGTAATCTGTAATGAATATGCTGATCTGTTCCCTCCAACACGCCGTGTTTATGTCAGCTCTAATGTGATGGCCTTTTTATTGAGTTTTTCTTTGTTTTTTGGACCCCACCCAACCCCGAGGTGTTTCCTCTGATCGTTAATTGGACTGTTATCTCTTCCTAGCTGATTGGTTATCTGTCTTGCATTTGTGTTTCAAGTTTTTGTGTTGTTGTCATTGGTGTTTCTTTTCTCTGCTGGCTGTCGGTTGGACGGTTGGTCGGTTTCGGTCGTCACAGCGGCAGGTGGCGGAGCGTCTTAGAAGCCCAGCGTGCCGCCGATGGTCGACGCCAGGACCACGCCCAGGATGACGCAGCAGATGATGATCATGATCTTCTTCTGCAGGATGACAGGACAGAGACACAGTTGGTGCAGGAAGTGTCCAGGACTTTGACATTCAAACAAGGTCAAACAGCTGGTGGATTAAAACTGTGTTCTGACCTGAAACTCTCTGGACCTTCGATCACTGCGTCATCAGATCGGAACATTTGAGTGTTTTCTTTGACATTCATCCAAAACCTTCACTGAAATCTGACCTGACTTGATGGTTCAGACGCCCCATAACCCAAAAACTCACCAGGAAAACATTTACTGAGAAAGAGGGACATTTTCCCATAGACTTCAATATAAAGTAGGAGGGACATTTTCCCATAGACTTTAATATAAAGGAGGAGGAGGGACATTTTCCCATAGACTTCAGTATAAAGGAGGGACATTTTCCCATTGACTTCAGTATAAAGGAGGAGGAGGAGGGACATTTTCCCATAGACTTCAGTATAAAGGAGGAGGAGGGACATTTTCCCATAGACTTCAATATAAAGGAGGGACATTTTCCCATAGACTTCAATATAAAGGAGGAGGAGGGACATTTTCCCATAGACTTCAATATAAAGGAGGGACATTTTCCCATTGACTTCAGTATAAAGGAGGAGGAGGGACATTTTCCCATTGACTTCAGTATAAAGGAGGAGGAGGAGGGACATTTTCCCATAGACTTCAGTATAAAGGAGGAGGAGGAGGGACATTTTCCCATAGACTTCAGTATAAAGGAGGAGGAGGAGGGACATTTTCCCATAGACTTCAGTATAAAGGAGGGACATTTTCCCATTGACTTCAGTATAAAGGAGGGACATTTTCCCATAGACTTCAGTATAAAGGAGGGACATTTTCCCATAGACTTCAGTATAAAGGAGGGACATTTTCCCATAGACTTCAGTATAAAGGAGGAGGAGGAGGGACATTTTCCCATAGACTTCAGTATAAAGGAGGGACATTTTCCCATTGACTTCAGTATAAAGGAGGAGGGACATTTTCCCATAGACTTCAGTATAAAGGAGGGTGAGGGACATTTTCCCATAGACTTCAATATAAAGGAGGAGGGACATTTTCCCATAGACTTCAGTATAAAGGAGGAGGAGGGACATTTTCCCATAGACTTTAATATAAAGGAGGAGGGACATTTTCCCATAGACTTCAGTATAAAGGAGGGACATTTTCCCATAGACTTCAGTATAAAGGAGGGACATTTTCCCATAGACTTCAGTATAAAGGAGGAGGGACATTTTCCCATAGACTTCAGTATAAAGGAGGAGGAGGGACATTTTCCCATAGACTTCATTATAAAGGAGGAGGGACATTTTCCCATAGACTTCAGTATAAAGGAGGAGGAGGGACATTTTCCCATAGACTTTAATATAAAGGAGGAGGGACATTTTCCCATAGACTTCAGTATAAAGGAGGGACATTTTCCCATAGACTTCAGTATAAAGGAGGGACATTTTCCCATAGACTTCAGTATAAAGGAGGGACATTTTCCCATAGACTTCAGTATAAAGGAGGAGGAGGGACATTTTCCCATAGACTTCAGTATAAAGGAGGGACATTTTCCCATAGACTTCAGTATAAAGGAGGGACATTTTCCCATAGACTTCAGTATAAAGGAGGGACATTTTCCCATAGACTTCAGTATAAAGGAGGAGGGACATTTTCCCATAGACTTCAATATAAAGGAGGAGGAGGGACATTTTCCCATAGACTTCAGTATAAAGGAGGAGGGACATTTTCCC
>CM068493.1:268168-280668 GCA_034769265.1 Remorina albescens
ATACACAGACACACACAGACACTGCTGTGTGTGTCTGTGTGTGTCTGTGTGTGTGTGTGTAGTCCATCCTCTGGCTGTTCACATTAAAACAGTGATGTCCTTGAACCAACACTGCTGCACCACTGTGAATGTGTGTGTGTGTGTGTGCTTCATCTTTATCATGTGAATGTTTGTGTTTCTTCACTTGGACAAAGGGGGCGTGGCCTCTGCTCACTGAGCTTCATCAGGATTGGTGTAGCAGCTGATCATGTGACCTCGCTCGGGGCGTCTGTGTTTACCTTTTAATTTTGAACGGACTTTATTGGCTGTCTTCTTGATGTCAGCTGTGAGGTCCTCCAACTCCTGTTTGGTCTCTGCAAGAAAACGAAACACCGTTCGTCACAAGATAAAGAATAAATAAAGTTTTGATCCGCTCCATCAGAAATCCTGGGCGGAGGGATACGCGGCCGTTTAACTGGAAATAGTGCCAATATATAACAAATCATTCCTTCCCAAATTGATATTAATGATATATTTGAACAGTCATTGACTCATTTAGGACCAGATAGTTCCAGAGTTACATCTAAAAGAACATGATGTCTCCATGGCAACAGTGAATATAATTCAACAGCTTTTGTCCATAAAACAAACAAACAGAAAAAAAAAAACATTGAACGTTTCATCATTTCAGGAGAGAAGAAGAATCTAAAAATACTCGTTTGTAAAACTCCTGTAGATGTCAGATAATAAAGTTTCCCACGCTGATCTACGGGCACTGAACTCAGCTCAGGAAGGACAGAGCAAGAGGAAGTTATTTTTAGGGCTGAAGAAGAAGAGGAGGATGAAGCTGAGTGTTGGAGGAACAGTAACATCACATCATGTCAGCCATGTTGTAGGAGCGACCAGTGTGTGTGTGTGTGTGTGTGTGTGTGTGTCTGTTAGCTGCAGCAGTGCAGTCAGATTTACGAGCGCTGCAGTGCCATTCAGCCTTTTCTGCCTCTGACTCACCCTGCTCTCCATCTGACCGCCTCCTCCTTCATCCTCCATCCTCCTCCTCTTTGGGTTTTATTAGCATGTGCAGCAAACGCTCAGAATAACGGGAGATATTTGACTTTTCTGTCAAACTGATTTCAACAACACAGACACACAAAGAAACGTCCTCAGTGTTAAACCCTGATTTCTGTCTGCAGGCTGCGACCTGGATTATTAATCTGGATCTCATCTTTTTTTATCAGCTCAGGATGAAATCTGACGGAGGAAAAACAAACACACAGGTCTGTGTGGGAATGACAGAAGACGACAGGAGAAGAAGGATTTCAAATATTATTGGGGGAAAACTCCAAAAGTAGTTTAACAGATGAAACATATTTGACCAATTGTCACTTAATAAAACTCAGTCTGAGGTGAAATAAGTAGAGGAAATAAAGTGAAGCATAAATGTAGTTAAGCACATTAAAACTTAATTCAATAAAATTAATGTGAGGTGACGAACGTTAAAGTGCAGTAACACAAATTTAATACGACATTCTAGAATATAATGCAACATAACACAAATCAGTGAGCTTCAATGTTAAAGAATCGAACGTGAAGTAAAATAAATGACTTTTAATGTGAGTGTCCATGTTGTCTGTTAAAAGATTCAGGATAAAACTCCTTTTTCACTTTCGCTGGAGAGTTTTAGTGAACAAAGATGATGATGGACGATCAGCTGGATTTGATGATGATTGAAGGATAACTGAGTCTTTGTGAATGATTGTGCTTTCAGAGCAGAGCTACAGCTACACTACAACTCCCATCATGCATTATTCAAGCAGAAATGCTGGGATGCATTTTGTATGATGGTCCTGTGAAAACTGAGAGCGAGCTGAGGAAGAGAAAGAGTTTAAAATCCACAAAGATCCTTCTGTTTGTCTTTTCACTTCTTTTCAATTCATCCGACTCATCACTTTTCAGATATATGTGTGTTTATTCATATTCACCGTTTACCTTCTTGGCTGTTTTGGGAACTTTGACCTTCAGTGTTAAAGATTTATAAACGATAGATTGACGCATCTCCTCTCATTTCTTATCAGTTTATCTTGTTTCATTAAATTAGTTTCTCTTTAATCTTCTATCTAAACTCCGACTTATTTCATCTGATTTCACTGTTTCCACTGAGCAGATAATAATAATTAAGTTCAGACCTAATTAAAGCCCATATTTCTTCTTCTGTGGTGGATCTTCATTTCTCAGCTCTTCCATCTGATCTCAGGACGTTTCACTGCGGCTGAACTTCCATCTCATTTCATCTGAATCTAGTTTGTTTTATTTTTCTTTTCTTCACGTTGTTTAACTTCATCTGGTGGTTTGATGTTAACACTCATCATATTTACATCTTGTTTTTTAGGTTTTCTGTGTTTTACAGCAGACAGACGTCACTCACATGTCTTCTCTGGTTAACGTCCTCGTCTCCTTTACTTCACTTCATGCAGGTTAAAAACTTCAACATAAGAGGAGGAGACGTCACAGGCAGCATGCAACAGAGCAAAGCCACGAGAGGAAGGAGGAAGGAAAGGATTCAAGGTAGAGAAGGAGACAGATCAGAGGACAGATAAAGACGAGAACAAACGTAAGCAAAGAAAGGAAAAAAGTCAAGGATGGAAAAGAAAAAAGAAAAAAGAATCATCATCTGGCATGCAACAGAAAAGAGCAACATTCAGAAACTTCAGGAAAAAAAGGATCATTAGGAGCCAGGATCCAGGTTCCAGGATCCAGGTTCTAGGATCCGGGCTCCAGGATCCAGGATCCAGCCCCCAGGATCCGGGCTCCAGGATCCAGGTTCCAGGATCCAGGTTCTAGGATCCGGGCTCCAGGATCCAGGTTCCAGGATCCAGGTTCCAGGATCCGGGCTCCAGGATCCAGGATCCAGCCCCCAGGATCCGGGCTCCAGGATCCAGGATCCCTGTTGCTGAGTCACAGTGAGTCTGGTCGAGGTGAATCTTTCTCAAACAGGACACACTTTTATTTTGTCCTCAGCAGGACGATGGCCAACAGACTCATCAGAGATCACGTTAACAGGATCAGGTTTCACTCCAGGTCCAGAGTCCAGCTGCTGAAGGTTATTGACACAGTACTCAACACCTCCTGTCTGCACTTATAGTCTGAAACACACTGACATCTCCTACAACCACAACACCACAAACATCATAAGACACACACATCTACAGACGTCAGCTGCTTCCAGCTGCAGGTTTTCTACAAAACGAATCCTGAGCAGCTACTTCCTGTTAGCATGCTAACTCTGTTTCCACCTCTGCAGACGGAAGTTGGCCAATAAATGGTTTGATGCTCGACTCACAACGACAGCTGGGGAATAAACAGCTGCTAATGCTAATGACATGTTAGCATGTGGTGAACATCATCTTCATCATCGCTGATGAAGACCATGACATGCTACTGAAGTTGTTTCACTAAGATCAGATATTATTGGTGATTAGGGGACAATGCAGTAAAGTGTGTCTTACTTTCGTCAGGGTTGGGTGCGGCCAGAATGGCGCTGTGCTGCTTCTTGACCTGCTCCACATCTTCTGACAGCTTCTCTATGCAGCCTCTGATCTCCTCCACCTGCAGACACACACAGTTTAATGTCACACACTTCCTCAGGAGGAAATAACATGAATCTTCTGATGGATATAAATATGTCGTTTAAATTAAATCTGAGCAGCACGGTGTCACAGTGGTTATCTCTGCTGCCCCACAACAAGGAGGTCCTGGGTTTGATTCCCGGCCTGGGGCCTTTCTGTGTGGATGTTTGGGTTCATTGGTGACTCTAAACTGTCCGTAGGTCTGTCTGTCTCTGTGATGGACTGCAGACCTGTCCAGGGTGACCCCGCCCTCACAGAGTGAGCTGGGATTGGCTCCAGAACCCCCCGTGACCCGGAAACGGATCAGAGGCAGAAGATGGATGGATGAATGGAAATTAAATCTGTTAGCGTGTCAGCCGTTAAGTTTTTGGTTTGTAGTTGAAACGAATTATTCTCTCTGATAGTTGAACAGCAGCTTTAGATCAGTGTGATGTTTTCTCCTTATGATGACAAACACACACGTTCGTTGACATGTTGTTGTCCTCATTTTGTCTGTTAGTTTAGTAGTGTGATTGTGTTTATCTTTTTTTGATAAGTCCAGAAGGAAATGCTTTAGTTAGTTCTGTAAACTATCAGACGGCCTTCACCTGCTAACGCTGAGGTCGTCCCCTTTTTAAAGAAGAGATAAAGTTATTTATGTGAGATCTAAATCAGGCCTCATTTACTTTGTGACCAATAATCTGGTTTATCCAAACAGATTCTCTTTATTCCTGAAAAATGATCATTCCCTCCGTCTTTACAGCTCCGACCTGAAAACCTCCAGGGAGTGCTGGTTCAGGTCCAGCGGCTCGGATGTGGATGTTCTGTCTCACCTGTTCGAAGAACTCATCCATGAAGTGGTCCCTGTCCACCTGCACCACCTCCTCATCATCATCACTGTCCTTCGCCTGCAGACACACAGGAAATGATGTCATTGGAGACGCCATGTGGACATTAGGTGGGTTCACTGTTCAACATACGAGACCAACATTTAAATATCCTCTTCAGTAAAGACAGAGAGAGAAAGAGAGAGAGACTCATCACCTAGTGAAAATAATCAGTCTCTAATTACTCTGATTGGATCTCTAATAAAGTTTAGTCAGATGTTTGAGATGTTGATCGAACGAGACATTATTAAACACAATGTGGACATGAGGGTCCCTCAATGACCCTGGGCCCTCAATAAGGTCCTCCAGAATCTAGGAGGGTCCAACTGGATCCCCTTTTCTAACAGAACTGAAGGCGGTCTGTTCTCAGGTCTAACATGGTCCAGCTGGGACCAGCAGTGCCGTATCTCAGACGACACACACGTCTGTACTCAGCTGATAAGACCTGGACAAAAACACACCTGTGCACCAATCAGCTGCTGCCACACGTCTCCTCTGAACCCAACAAACAGAAGCACAAATACAGACACACAAAACACACAATATACAAACGCCTCAAGCTGAAAACCCGCCACCCACATTACTCACAATGCAAATACACGTCTAGACTGCATGTTTGTCAGAGCACCGACCCCCCCCCCAGCTAAAAAACCTCCACATCAGTGGAACTGGGTCGCTCCACTTCCTGGTTCATAGCTGGAAAAATCAGGAACCATCCAGGAACTAGACCGAGGCCAAACCGTCAACAACAACACTGACGATTATCAGCTAAACGCAGGGCCTCATCATCTCACCCAAATTACCCACAATGCAGTTTGACCAGCCTACAGCTGAGTGGTCTTTAGGATGGAGGGGCGATGTGGGCTCTGCAGGAGATTCTGGTCCAGGTGGAGGTGGACCGCCACAGTCTGATGTTCCCATCAACTGAAACTACTGTGATTGGCCAGCTTGGTCATCTCGTTTCTAATCGGTTGGATGACAGAAGACGGAGAGGCTGGATGAGGTGGGGGAGGGGAGAGAGGACAGAGGGGGGATGGGTGATGATAGGGAGAGATGGAGGGGGGAGGGGGAGCTGCACTGTAAAAATAACTGCTGTCAAAATAGAGCCTCATAGAACAGGAAATGGATGTAAAAGCCCTCATAGTTATATTTACACGTTTATGTGAGTTTGAGTGAAGAAAATAAAATCATGAAACATAATAATTCATACTGAAGAAACATCTTCGTGTCTCCAGCAGGAATCAGCTGTTTCTACAGAACAGACATTTTATATTCAGCTTTTCACTCAAGAAAGAACACAAAATAAAAACTAGACTTTTGGTTTCCTGCCTCCAATGAAGAGACCAAATTTTTTCTCTGCTGTTCATCTTCAGACTCATCTGATTCTGTCTGATTCTTTTCCTGAAGCAGAATAACCAAAGAAAAGTTCCTCTCATGTGTTTGTGTTGTTCTATCTTTATCTGATCAGGAGTTCTGCTCATTAATGATGAAAAATCAGCTCTAAATATCTGATTGTCTTTATTCTGTCAACACAATAAACTCAGAAACATTCAGGACTGATCCAGAGACTCTCTGATTGGCTGTGACATCACCCACCGGAGCCAATAGGAACTCTAGTCCTCCTCCTTCCCTCTTCTTTCCCTCTTTCTCTTCGTTTCCTTTCTTAGTCTCTTCTCTTCTTCACATCATGTTTATTTTTTCTTTCCTTCACTTCCCGTCTTTCTATTTCTTGTCTTTTTCTGAGTGCATCTTTTTTATCCCTTCCTTCCTTTTCCTTTGGTTTTCCCCTCCCCCTCTCCTCCCGTCATGCAGACTTAAATCAGGACGTTGACCTCAGGTGTCAGAGTGTGTGTGTGTGTGTGTTTGCATGCATGGATACACACAATGCATGTATGTGTGTCTATGATAGACCATGCCAGCAGCGAGCCGCCTTACCCACAATCCACTGGGATCTCTGGCTCTACCCAGAGTCCATCTGTGCTCTCTGTGACCAGCCGCAGCAGCTCAACCTTCACCGCTTCTATTCCTAACAAGCTACTTGAAATGAAAAGGACGCTCAGATGTCAGAGCCTGTGATGAGCACCTGAACAGGCATCAGTCACCGCTGCCGCTGATGGTGAGTGAGGCCAAATGACATCAGCACACAAAATGGTCGTGCTCATATCAGTGCTGACAAAATCCTCAGAGCACAGGTCCAGGTCCAGGTCCGGGTCTGGGTCTGGGTCCAGGTCCAGGTCCAGGTCCGGGTCCGGGTCTGGGTCTGGGTCCAGGTCCAGGTCTGGGTCTGGGTCTGGGTCCAGGTCTGGGTCTGGGTCTGGGTCCAGGTCTGGGTCCGGGTCTGGGTCTGGGTCCAGGTCCGGGTCTGGGTCCAGGTCCAGGTCTAAGTCCAGGTCCGGGTCCAGGTCCGGGTCTGGGTCCGGGTCTGGGTCCAGGTCTGGGTCCAGGTCCGGGTCCGGGTCCAGGTCCAGGTCCAGGTCTAAGTCCAGGTCCGGGTCCGGGTCCGGGTCCAGGTTCAGGTCCAGGTCCAGGTCCAGGTCTAAGTCCAGGTCCAGGTCCAGGTCCAGGTCTAAGTCCAGGTCCAGGTCCAGGTCCAGGTCCAGGTTCAGGTCCAGGTCCAGTACCGGGTCCAGGTCCGGGTCCAGGTCCAGGTCTAAGTCCAGGTCCGGGTCCGGGTCCGGGTCCAGGTTCAGGTCCAGGTCCAGGTCCAGGTCCAGGTCCAGGTTTAGGTCCAGGTTCAGGTCCAGGTTCAGGTCCAGGTCCGGGTCCGGGTCTGGGTCCGGGTCCGGGTCCAGGTCCAGGTTCAGGTCCAGGTTCAGGTCCAGGTCTAAGTCCAGGTCCAGGTCCAGGTCCAGGTCTAAGTCCAGGTCCAGGTCCAGGTCCAGGTTCAGGTCCAGGTCCAGGTTCAGGTCCAGGTCTAGGTCCAGGTTCAGGTCCAGGTTCAGGTCCAGGTCCAGGTCCAGGTTTAGGTCCAGGTTCAGGTCTAAGTCCAGGTTCAGGTCCAGGTCCAGGTCTAAGTCCAGGTCCAGGTCCAGGTCCAGGTTCAGGTCCAGGTCCAGGTTCAGGTCCAGGTCTAGGTCCAGGTTCAGGTCCAGGTTCAGGTCCAGGTCCAGGTCCAGGTCTAAGTCCAGGTCCAGGTCCAGGTCCAGGTTCAGGTCCAGGTCCAGGTTCAGGTCCAGGTCTAGGTCCAGGTTCAGGTCCAGGTTCAGGTCCAGGTCCAGGTCCAGGTTTAGGTCCAGGTTCAGGTCTAAGTCCAGGTTCAGGTCCAGGTCCAGGTCTAAGTCCAGGTCCAGGTCCAGGTCCAGGTTCAGGTCCAGGTCCAGGTTCAGGTCCAGGTCTAGGTCCAGGTTCAGGTCCAGGTTCAGGTCCAGGTCCAGGTCCAGGTCCAGGTCCAGGTCTAAGTCCAGGTCCAGGTCCAGGTCCAGGTTCAGGTCCAGGTCCAGGTTCAGGTCCAGGTCCAGGTCCAGGTTCAGGTCCAGGTTCAGGTCCAGGTCCAGGTCCAGGTCTAAGTCCAGGTCCAGGTTCAGGTCCAGGTCTAAGTCCAGGTCTAAGTCCAGGTCCAGGTCCAGGTCCAGGTTCAGGTCCAGGTCTAAGTCCAGGTCTAAGTCCAGGTCCAGGTCCAGGTCCAGGTTCAGGTCCAGGTCCAGGTTCAGGTCCAGGTCCAGGTCCAGGTTCAGGTCCAGGTTCAGGTCCAGGTCCAGGTCCAGGTCTAAGTCCAGGTCCAGGTTCAGGTCCAGGTCTAAGTCCAGGTCTAAGTCCAGGTCCAGGTCCAGGTCCAGGTTCAGGTCCAGGTCTAAGTCCAGGTCTAAGTCCAGGTCCAGGTCCAGGTCCAGGTCCAGGTTCAGGTCCAGGTCCAGGTTCAGGTCCAGGTCTAGGTCCAGGTTCAGGTCCAGGTTCAGGTCCAGGTCCAGGTCCAGGTTTAGGTCCAGGTTCAGGTCTAAGTCCAGGTTCAGGTCCAGGTCCAGGTCTAAGTCCAGGTCCAGGTCCAGGTCCAGGTTCAGGTCCAGGTCTAAGTCCAGGTCCAGGTCCAGGTCCAGGTTCAGGTCCAGGTCCAGGTTCAGGTCCAGGTCCAGGTCCAGGTTCAGGTCCAGGTTCAGGTCCAGGTCCAGGTCCAGGTCTAAGTCCAGGTCCAGGTTCAGGTCCAGGTCTAAGTCCAGGTCTAAGTCCAGGTCCAGGTTCAGGTCCAGGTCCAGGTCCAGGTCTAAGTCCAGGTCCAGGTTCAGGTCCAGGTCTAAGTCCAGGTCTAAGTCCAGGTCCAGGTCCAGGTCCAGGTTCAGGTCCAGGTCTAAGTCCAGGTCTAAGTCCAGGTCCAGGTTCAGGTCCAGGTCCAGGTCCAGGTCCAGGTCCAGGTCTAAGTCCAGGTCCAGGTCCAGGTCCAGGTTCAGGTCCAGGTCCAGGTTCAGGTCCAGGTCCAGGTCCAGGTTCAGGTCCAGGTTCAGGTCCAGGTCCAGGTCCAGGTCTAAGTCCAGGTCCAGGTTCAGGTCCAGGTCTAAGTCCAGGTCTAAGTCCAGGTCCAGGTCCAGGTCCAGGTTCAGGTCCAGGTCTAAGTCCAGGTCTAAGTCCAGGTCCAGGTCCAGGTCCAGGTTCAGGTCCAGGTCTAAGTCCAGGTCTAAGTCCAGGTCCAGGTCCAGGTCCAGGTTCAGGTCCAGGTCTAAGTCCAGGTCTAAGTCCAGGTCCAGGTCCAGGTCCAGGTCCAGGTTCAGGTCCAGGTCCAGGTCCAGGTTCAGGTCCAGGTTCAGGTCCAGGTCCGGGTCCGGGTCTGGGTCCGGGTCCGGGTCCAGGTCCAGGTTCAGGTCCAGGTTCAGGTCCAGGTCTAAGTCCAGGTCCAGGTCCAGGTCCAGGTCTAAGTCCAGGTCCAGGTCCAGGTCCAGGTTCAGGTCCAGGTCCAGGTTCAGGTCCAGGTCTAGGTCCAGGTTCAGGTCCAGGTTCAGGTCCAGGTCCAGGTCCAGGTTTAGGTCCAGGTTCAGGTCTAAGTCCAGGTTCAGGTCCAGGTCCAGGTCTAAGTCCAGGTCCAGGTCCAGGTCCAGGTTCAGGTCCAGGTCCAGGTTCAGGTCCAGGTCTAGGTCCAGGTTCAGGTCCAGGTTCAGGTCCAGGTCCAGGTCCAGGTCTAAGTCCAGGTCCAGGTCCAGGTCCAGGTTCAGGTCCAGGTCCAGGTTCAGGTCCAGGTCTAGGTCCAGGTTCAGGTCCAGGTTCAGGTCCAGGTCCAGGTCCAGGTTTAGGTCCAGGTTCAGGTCTAAGTCCAGGTTCAGGTCCAGGTCCAGGTCTAAGTCCAGGTCCAGGTCCAGGTCCAGGTTCAGGTCCAGGTCCAGGTTCAGGTCCAGGTCTAGGTCCAGGTTCAGGTCCAGGTTCAGGTCCAGGTCCAGGTCCAGGTCCAGGTCCAGGTCTAAGTCCAGGTCCAGGTCCAGGTCCAGGTTCAGGTCCAGGTCCAGGTTCAGGTCCAGGTCCAGGTCCAGGTTCAGGTCCAGGTTCAGGTCCAGGTCCAGGTCCAGGTCTAAGTCCAGGTCCAGGTTCAGGTCCAGGTCTAAGTCCAGGTCTAAGTCCAGGTCCAGGTCCAGGTCCAGGTTCAGGTCCAGGTCTAAGTCCAGGTCTAAGTCCAGGTCCAGGTCCAGGTCCAGGTTCAGGTCCAGGTCCAGGTTCAGGTCCAGGTCCAGGTCCAGGTTCAGGTCCAGGTTCAGGTCCAGGTCCAGGTCCAGGTCTAAGTCCAGGTCCAGGTTCAGGTCCAGGTCTAAGTCCAGGTCTAAGTCCAGGTCCAGGTCCAGGTCCAGGTTCAGGTCCAGGTCTAAGTCCAGGTCTAAGTCCAGGTCCAGGTCCAGGTCCAGGTCCAGGTTCAGGTCCAGGTCCAGGTTCAGGTCCAGGTCTAGGTCCAGGTTCAGGTCCAGGTTCAGGTCCAGGTCCAGGTCCAGGTTTAGGTCCAGGTTCAGGTCTAAGTCCAGGTTCAGGTCCAGGTCCAGGTCTAAGTCCAGGTCCAGGTCCAGGTCCAGGTTCAGGTCCAGGTCTAAGTCCAGGTCCAGGTCCAGGTCCAGGTTCAGGTCCAGGTCCAGGTTCAGGTCCAGGTCCAGGTCCAGGTTCAGGTCCAGGTTCAGGTCCAGGTCCAGGTCCAGGTCTAAGTCCAGGTCCAGGTTCAGGTCCAGGTCTAAGTCCAGGTCTAAGTCCAGGTCCAGGTTCAGGTCCAGGTCCAGGTCCAGGTCTAAGTCCAGGTCCAGGTTCAGGTCCAGGTCTAAGTCCAGGTCTAAGTCCAGGTCCAGGTCCAGGTCCAGGTTCAGGTCCAGGTCTAAGTCCAGGTCTAAGTCCAGGTCCAGGTTCAGGTCCAGGTCCAGGTCCAGGTCCAGGTCCAGGTCTAAGTCCAGGTCCAGGTCCAGGTCCAGGTTCAGGTCCAGGTCCAGGTTCAGGTCCAGGTCCAGGTCCAGGTTCAGGTCCAGGTTCAGGTCCAGGTCCAGGTCCAGGTCTAAGTCCAGGTCCAGGTTCAGGTCCAGGTCTAAGTCCAGGTCTAAGTCCAGGTCCAGGTCCAGGTCCAGGTTCAGGTCCAGGTCTAAGTCCAGGTCTAAGTCCAGGTCCAGGTCCAGGTCCAGGTTCAGGTCCAGGTCTAAGTCCAGGTCTAAGTCCAGGTCCAGGTCCAGGTCCAGGTTCAGGTCCAGGTCTAAGTCCAGGTCTAAGTCCAGGTCCAGGTCCAGGTCCAGGTCCAGGTTCAGGTCCAGGTCCAGGTCCAGGTTCAGGTCCAGGTTCAGGTCCAGGTCCAGGTTCTACAACTTAATATATTTGCTCAAAGAAGAGCTGAGGCTCATGGGTAATATAGTACCTGGAGCCATCCCAAACTACAGTGAGACAGGAGAGTCCGATAAAAGACATCAGACCAACATGAAAACACACACAGTCGGTCTTCTCTCCTCATTTCTTTGGTCTATAAATAAACAGTCTGCTGAGGAGACGAGGGAGAAAAGAAAGGAAGGAAGGAAGGAAGGAAGGAAGGAAGGAAGGAAGGAAGGAAGGAAGGAAGGAAGAGGCTTTTATGGGGTAATGGGGTGACGAGGTCGATGGAGGTGAGCCAGCAGGAATGTAATGACGAGGGGAGGGATTTGATGTCACTTCCTGTTAGTACCTCGACTCTGAACATTAATGATCAGACTCAGAGAGTTTGACAGTCCGGTCCAGGTCCGGTACTGAGTCGTCCCACATTATAAAAGAGGCCCGGCTGTCTCCTGGAGCCGTGATGCTTCTGCACATGTGCAGTGACCTGAACAGCGAAGCCACAAATCTTTTGTCTTCTTT
The DNA here is from genome assembly GCA_034769265.1 of Remorina albescens. NCBI lineage: Eukaryota > Metazoa > Chordata > Actinopteri > Carangiformes > Echeneidae > Remorina > Remorina albescens. Next base: position 279,900 of record CM068493.1, read on the forward strand.
CAGTCAGCGAGCAATTTCCATTCATGTGACCGGCAGCTCCAGCTCATCAGAGCTTCGTGGTGCCCCCCCCCCCCCCCCCCGTCACATCCAACCAGTCCAACCAGTCTGGTGCCTGATTGGTCCGAATTCAGGACAGGTCATATCCTCACCTTGTTCTTCTTTGTGTGTTAATGTTTTATCAGATTCATGCCTGCTGAATCAGTAACCATGTTAACCACAGAATTGGCTTAAAAGTGATGTTACAAGTTTTCATACGACTGTATCACACACACACACACACACACACACACACACTCAGACCGCCTGCCAGCTGCCACCCAACTAAAAGAAGCAGGTTATCTATTGATTCCATGACTCATTGCATCCTGGGAAAATATTTAGATTACCCACAGTGCATCAGAGCGCCGGCTCCTTCATCTCCCTCCTGTTTTCTTTGGTTATTCTGCTTACACAGCTTCATCTTGAAAATAAGGAACAGAGTCTGAACTGAGTCAGACAGTCTGATATAAAAAGACTCTAAAATTCAAAATCACAAAGAGATAAAAAAAAAAAAAGACTGGATGAGGCTCTAAAAGGTTCATTTCAGTTTTTGTTCTTAACATTTTTTATTGTTTCTGTTTTTCCCGTTTTTGTTTAAAACACAAACTGGAATCAGCTCCAATAAAAACAGGACCTCCATAATCAAATCAAATCAAATCAAATTATTTGTAGAGCGCCAAATCATAACAAAGTCACATCACGGCACTTTACATACAGAGCAGGTCTGGAT
>CM068493.1:285668-350469 GCA_034769265.1 Remorina albescens
GTCTGTGACGGTGAATCTGAACTGAAACCACTAACAGCTACAGGAGAGACACCAAACACCTGAACACACAGGTGAGGTCCGATCTGATTGGCCACAGAAGAAACAAGACGACCTCATATTACTGTGTTTGTACCTGCAGGGATGGACCCTTCAGACCCATCAGAATCCAAATGTCTGTTTAAAGGGATGAGAAGATGCAGATGTGGCCTCCCCTGATGAGGCTTCTTGCTGAACAGTGATGCAGCGTTTTCTGATGACCCAGAACCAGGTCTGCATGACAATCTGCATGATCTGCAAGACCCGATCTCAACAACCCACAACACACATCAGGTCCATACAGTCCAAAAGTCTGAAGGTTTAAAGGTCCATCCGGTCTACAGGTAGACCTCCATGTGGTCTCTGATCCTAAATCAGGTCCAGGTTCTGTATTAATCCAGTGAAAGTCTCAAAGGTCTCAGTCCTCAGAGAAACCCTCAGAATCTGAGCCTTAAAACCAGCCGTCTGGAATTCTGGGACTTTGTGATGTCACAACAAAGCATTCACCGCCCTCAGCCACACCCCCAAGCCCCTCCCACCTGGTCCCAAGTCCAACCTGACAGGATTTGATTTATTGAGTGTTTATGTTAAATCCACTATAGTTTTATTGGCTCACTGAGAAAATAGTCATCCAATCAGAGAAGAGGATCAGCCCCTCTCTTCTGATTGGCCAGTAAAATCTGTTCATACGAGCGTTAGCTATGTAGCTATAACCAAAAATCAAAAACCACCTATGTATTGTTTTTGGACCAGCTTCAGCTAAATGTGGTAAAAGTGTAAAATATGAGACCTTCAAAATAAAATGGAATAATGTAGAAAATGATCTCATCAATAATGAATCTGCATCTGTTAAAGGGACATTCTTTTTACTTTGTAGGAGGAGGAGGAAGAGGAGGAAGAGGAGGAAGAGGAGGCAGCATCACTGTGATGTGACGATTACATAAAAAATAATTATTACTACAGAGCTGCTGCTGCATGATACAGCAGCATCTGTTACCGGCAGGACTACGTGAGCCGGAGCCGGAGCTCACTACACTGATCATCCAACATGGCCGACACCAAAACTGAAACTCACTGAGGATGGACAGAATAAACGTCTGCAGCTCAGAGTGAGGAGGGAGGGAAGGAAACAACAGAGGAGAGACAGGCGACAGATGAAGGGACGGATAGTAAGGGGATAAAAGGAGGAAGAAGAAGTGAAGAAAGAAAGGGAATAAGGATAGAAGGAAAGGAAACAGATGGATGAAGGGATGAGGGCGGAGGAAGTGCTGAAAGAAAAGCTGGAGGAGCGAAACCCGATGAAACAGTTCAGGAAGAGACGGAGCAGAGAAGCAGGAGGAGGGGCAGATGGAGGGTAAAGGATGAAGCTCTGATTGGTTCAGGCTTCATCTTTAAACATCAGGTGACCCCCTGACCTCAGTATGTCTCCTAATTTGATTGAAACAACTTTTGGAGGCCGAGTCTGAACCTGAGTCCGGATCTGACGACACCTCACGTGGGTCTAAGAGGCCCCCAGAGGGGGTGGAGCCTCAGGTTGGGGACCACATGATGTATTAGGAGGAGGAGCTGAAGCTGAAGGATCAATGAAGTTATTGATGATCAGATCAAAACTTAACAATGTGAAGCTGAGATCTGATCTTCATCTGAGCTATGGACCATTTCTTCTTCTGTGGTTTAAAGGCAGCTCTACCTGATCACCTGATCGTCTCCACCTGATCACCTCCACCTGATCACCTGATCACCTGATCGTCTCCATCTGATCACCTCCACCTGATCACCTGATCGTCTCCACCTGATCACCTGATCGTCTCCATCTGATCACCTGATCACCTGATCACCTCCACCTGACCACCTGATCACCTGATCGTCTCCACCTGACCACCTGATCACCTGATCATCTCCACCTGATCACATGATTGGCTCCACCTGATCACCTGATCGTCTCCACCTGACCACCTGATCACCTGATCACTTGATCACCTCCACCTGATCGTCTCCATCTGATCACCTGATCACCTGATCACCTCCACCTCACCATCTGATCACCTGATCACCTGATCGTCTCCATGTGATCACCTGATCATCTGATCATCTCCACCTGATCACATGATTGGCTCCACCTGATCACCTGATCGTCTCCACCTGACCACCTGATCACCTGATCACCTGATCGTCTCCACCTGATCATCTCCACCTGACCACCTGATCACATGATCGTCTCCACCTGACCACCTGATCACCTGATCACTTGATCACCTCCACCTGATCGTCTCCATCTGATCACCTGATCACCTGATCACCTCCACCTCACCATCTGATCACCTGATCACCTGATCGTCTCCATGTGATCACCTGATCGTCTCCATCTGATCACCTGATCACCTGATCATCTCCACCTGATCACATGATTGGCTCCACCTGATCACCTGATCGTCTCCACCTGACCACCTGATCACCTGATCACCTGATCGTCTCCACCTGATCATCTCCACCTGACCACCTGATCACATGATCGTCTCCACCTGACCACCTGATCACATGATCACTTGATCACCTCCACCTGATCATCTCCACCTGACCACCTGACCACCTGATCACATGATCGTCTCCACCTGACCACCTGATCACATGATCGTCTCCATCTGATCACCTGATCATCTCCACCTGACCATCTGATCACATGATCATCTCCACCTGACCATCTGATCACATGATCGTCTCCACCTGATCACATGATCGGCTCCAACTGATCACCTGACCACCTGACCACCTCCACCTCTCCACTCAGACGGCTCGTTGCATTTCTTTTCTTTCTGTTCCTTTGGAAGGGTGGAATGAGGAAAGATGAATGACTGAATGAATGATGGATGGATGATGGATGATGAATGAATGAGGAAAAGAGTAAAAGTGAACCACCAGGAAAAAGAAGATTATAAGAAGGATGGAAGGATGAAATATGGAAGAATGAAGGAATGAACAATGATGGAGGGATGAAAGTGGGGGGGGGGGCTGGACGGCAGTGCGGTAAATTGAGGCTGTGACTTTTTTAATGCAAATTACTTTCAGGCACACACAGCCAGCTTCAGCTGCTGAGTTATTGATCAGATGCCCCCCCACAGATATAAATTGATAGATAACTGAGGCGAACCCGGTTGAACCCGCTTGAACCCCCCCTTACAGAATCCCGCCACCTTCCGCCCAAACCGCCAGCATCAGCTGTTCGCTCGAGGCGGCGACGCAGCAGCGCGTTAACAGCTCCGGCCTCCCCCGGTCAGAAAATGGGTGAGGCTCCGGTAACGGTAGGACCCCCCCCCCCCCCCCACACACACACACACACACACACACACACACACACAGACTCCGGTACAGGAGCGGCAAGACACACACGGAAAAGGAGCAGATGAAACCGCATCCTCGGCTCCACCTGCCCCCCCTCGGTTCATCCATCCTTCTATCTACCCCCCCCCCCCCCCCCCACCCCCCGTCGGGAGTGATGTGATGTTTGAAGCGACTCCATCAGGGAGGAGGCGCGCGGGCTGCAGGATGCGGCCTCGACGAAAAAAATCACTGCATTTTGGTTAAGACCCCCCCCCCCCTTTCTCTCTCTCTCTCTCTCTCACCCCCCCCCCCCCCCCCCCCCCCTCAGGTCATCCACATTATCATGGATGGAAGCGTTTTTATTTCTGACGCGCCTCCTGCCGCCCGCGCGACGGAGCGGCGGAACTGGGCCTCTGCGTCTAAAGCTGACACGCGCTCACATGTCGCTCATTTCCCAGGATTCACAGCAAATGACGGTTCCCGGGCTCAAACCGGGAGCCACGGCCGGCGACTGGCTCACCGGGACCCTAACACCCCCCCAACCTGAGCGGGAATCGGTCTGATCGGCCCCATTTCAGGCTCCGTCCTGAATCTGCCGCTCCTCCTCCGCAGAGGCGCCAAAATCAGCTGATTATCTTTATTTTAGCGGGATGTTTCCGCACATCACCGCACATCACCGCACCGCACATCACCGCACATCACCGCACATCACCGCACCGCACATCACCGCACATCACCGCACCGCACATCACCGCACATCACCGCACCGCACATCACCGTACATCACCGCTCCGCACCGCTCGCCTCCGGATGCAACGGAGCAGAGGCGGCGAGGCCGTGAAGCTGCGGCGGCCACAGGAGGAGATGGAGGAGGTGGAGATGGTGGGGGGGCATGGAAATTGGGGGGGGGGGCATACAGGTGGGGGGACATGGAGGTGGGGGGGGGACATACAGGTGGGGGGACATGGAGGGGACATAAAGAGAAAATGGGCTCTTACGCTCCGCAGTTCCGCCGTGCGGTCCTTCATGGTGTCGCCGCGCCGATCTGGCTGCTAGACAACGAAGAGTCGGCCCTGGTCCGGGAGGGGGGGGGCTGCCGACACACCGCCGTTCGTCGTTTTGCTCCGAGATTCCACCTCCTCAGTCAGAGCTTCCTCCGCGGCTCTTCTCTTCCCTGGGGGAGGATGAGGAGGATGAGGAGGATCAGCGCGGTGCCGCCTTCTGCTGCTGCTTCTGTCCAAACCCTCCTCCTCACGGTCCTGGTCCTGGTCCCGGTCCCGATCCTGGTCCTGGTTCTGGGTTTTCCTCTTCTTCTGTCCGCCGCTCTGGCTCTAACTGCCCCCCCCGGTCCGCGGCTCCTCTTCCTCCTCGGTGCGGTCGCAGTGTGGCCCCGCAGCGCTCAAAGCAGCCCGGCAGGAAAACTGAGAGAGGGGGAGTGTGTGTGTGTGTGTGTGTGTGTGTGTGTGTGTGTGGCGGGGGGGGGGAGGGGGGGTGGTACTGATGCTGCAGAAAAAGAAAAAGGAGGGAGGGAGGAGAGGGGGGGCGATGCGGAGGGGATGGAGAGGCAGTGCGCAGGCGCCAAATCCCCCTCCTGCCATCATCCTCCAGCTCTACCTGCTGCTGCCCCCCCCCCCCCTCCCCTCTGCAGCAGGGAGGTGAGTTTGGTTTCAGGTGAATGATTTGGGGGGGCTGTTCCCCTGTCCTTTAAATGGGGGGGTCACCACAAACTGATCATGTGACTGAAACACTAACAGACTGAATCCATTAAACTGACTCTGTCGTCATGGAGCTCTTAAAGCGACAGACACAGTTCTACAGGGGAGCGTCACTTCCTGTTTCCTGTCCTCACAGGAAGTGACCAGGAAGAGACGTCAGGTGGAAGGAAGGAAAAAAGATGGAGGACAGACACATTATCAGTGAGGTCACAGTGTGTCTCCAAAACACAACACAACACAGAGACACAACCACAGACACACAACACAATCACAATAGATACACAACATAACCACAGCACAAACTCGTTATACACACAGAGACACTAAATCAGTTGAAACAACAGTGTGGATCAGTTGTTGTTGTACGGTTTGTGGACACTTATTAATCATGATAAACTTCTGTCCTGAGCATTTAATTTTTTATTGAAATGATAAATAGTGTTGAATAAATCTTTACAATAACAAACTTGACCTTTACTGTCTAATAAAAAACGATGAAACGACTTTGGATGGCAGGAAGTTATTTACAGTTTCCCTGTCACACAAACAAACAATGTCAGCATCCAGTGTGACGTCTAAGTCAGTAAGAAGGAGACAAGACTCGACCCCGCCCCTCAGGTCTGATCACTTCCTGTTCCTACATGATGATCCTAAACTGATGCTAAACTACACCTGGAGTGGATCCGTCAGAGTGAAAAACAGCTGTGTTCAGGTGAGTCTGCTGTTTATGTAAAAAACAGACAAATTGTCTCTCCTGCATCAGCTGGTCTCTGCTGGTTCTTCCTGTTTTCTCCTTAAACTTCAGATCAGCTCTAGAACAACCCAAACACATGAGAGGAACAAAGAAGTCTTTAGTTAGTCCTAGTTTTTCTGATTCCAGAGAACAGAGTCTGAACTGATAGGACAGAATCAGATGAGTCTGAATGTGGCTCTTAAGGGTTAAACTGTGAATTTAAGAAGAAAGAGCAGCAAACAGAAACAACAAAAAAGGGGTGTCTCTGGGTCCACATGTCCTGACCTTTGACCTTTGGCTCTGGGAACAACAGTTTTAGTTGAATCTTTGACTGGAGGCCATTTTGGCTCATGACCACTGAACTCACCTGAGATGTGATGTCATCAACCAGTCAGTCATGTGGTATAAAGTTATCATGATGAACAGCTTGAGACTTTATTATGTGTGTGTGTGTGTGTGTGTGTGTGCAGGAAGCTGTGTTGCGTTTAAAGACTTTAGACTCAGCAGAAAAGTTGCAGTGGAGTCCAAACATGTCCTAATCTTCCAAAATAAAAGTCTCACAGTAAAGGTGGCTTACTGATGCAGAGGAAATGCAGCTCAGAGCAGCAGAGATGAACACACACTCAGGTGTCTTGGTTTTCTCTTCTATCTCCATCTGTCCATCTTTGTTCTTCTCTCTGTCTCCTCCTGCAGGTGGACTCCATCACTGCAGCTCAGAGACACGTTCACCTTGGACTGAGGTTGAAGGGCAGGAGTGCATGTGTGTGTGTCTGAGGAGACCTGGACCGGACCGACTTGGACTCTGACTGGTCGGACTGATGATACGACTCAAAGTGATGAAGTGATAAAAGCGCAGCGCTGAGCGACTCTTCCTGAGCTCTCAGCTCTCTGGCCTGGTCTTCAGCAGAAGATGGAGACGCCACAGCCTGGACTCCCGGGACGCCCTGGAGGTCCTGGTAAGTTTAAACCTACAGTTTAACCCCCCCAGCCCAAGTGCAGCAGAGTTCTGTACCTGATCCAGGACTTTGGATTCTGAGAGCGCTGTCCTGTAAACTGGGTGTGAATAAACAAATAAACATAAACATTCTTTTATTTTATCGCCCAGAAAAGTCTTTTCTCTCCAACAATCAAACTCAGCTGGTCAGACTCTGACTTCATTAATAATCCTCCGTCTCTGTTTCCTATTAAGTTAAAACTTCTGAAGAAAAACAATTTCCCCCCGTGAGTCCGGCTGGACACACATGTGTCCCACATGTGTCCCAGCTGATAGACTGAGTCTTTAAACGCCTCCTTCAGGTGCTCTGTGCCTGCAGACGGCGACTCAGGGATGAACCCACCTGACAGACCGTCACATTTCTTCTTCGTTGGTCCGTAACGAGTCCTTCACTTCCTCTATTCGACCAGACCTCCAATCTGAACCGTTTCCTTTGAACCCCTAGGCCGAGCGCACGCTGTGGTTACCATGGTAACCTGATGATGATGATGATGATGATGACAGATGACCTGTGACTTCATTCATCTCAGAGTGACCTTTGACCTGTGATGTCTCTGGCTCTGGTTCTGTCTCTGTCTCTGGTTCTGGTTCTGGTTCTGGTTCTGTCTCTGTCTCTGGTTCTGGTTCTGTCTCTGATTCTGGTTCTGGTTCTGGCTCTGATTCTGGTTCTGTCTCTGTCTCTGGTTCTGGTTCTGTCTCTGGCTCTGGTTCTGTCTCTGATTCTGGTTCTGGTTCTGGCTCTGGCTCTGGCTCTGGTTCTGTCTCTGATTCTGGTTCTGGCTCTGGCTCTGGCTCTGGTTCTGTCTCTGATTCTGGTTCTGGTTCTGTCTCTGATTCTGGTTCTGGCTCTGTCTCTGGCTCTGGTTCTGGTTCTGGCTCTGGCTCTGGTTCTGTCTCTGGCTCTGGTTCTGGCTCTGTCTCTGTCTCTGGCTCTGTCTCTGGTTCTGTCTCTGGCTCTGGTTCTGGTTCTGGCTCTGGCTCTGGTTCTGGCTCTGGCTCTGGTTCTGGCTCTGGTTCTGGTTCTGGCTCTGGCTCTGGCTCTGGTTCTGGCTCTGGTTCTGGTTCTGGCTCTGGCTCCGGTTCTGGTTCTGGCTCTGGCTCTGGTTCTGGCTCTGGTTCTGGTTCTGGCTCTGGCTCTGGTTCTGGCTCTGGCTCTGGCTCTGGTTCTGTCCCTGGTTCTGTCTCTGTCTCTGGCTCTGGCTCTGGCTCTGGCTCTGGTTCTGGCTCTGGTTCTGGTTCTGGCTCTGGCTCTGGTTCTGGCTCTGGCTCTGGTTCTGTCCCTGGTTCTGTCTCTGTCTCTGGCTCTGGTTCTGGCTCTGGTTCTGGCTCTGGCTCTGGCTCTGGCTCTGGTTCTGGCTCTGGCTCTGGCTCTGGCTCTGGCTCTGGTTCTGGTTCTGGCTCTGGCTCTGGCTCTGGTTCTGGCTCTGGTTCTGGCTCTGGTTCTGGTTCTGGTCCTCTTTGCTGGGAGACCTTGCTGAATCTTCAGCCTCTATTCGGCTGGATTCGCCTGCAGCTCTGTCCACCTGGTCTTCCTGGTCCTCCCTTCAGAGCCGGGTGTTTTTCCTCTGGAGGTCCTGATGAAGAGTATCCGAGGCTGAGACAATAAAACCTTTGTGGTCCAGCCTACGGGATCGGCCCGACTCTGGGCCAAGCGTGGCGTCATAAAACCAACCTGGGCCCCTCAGCTGAAGGAAAAGGCTGACCCACGTCACCAAAACCTGGAGCTCAAGGTTGGACCAGCAGGTCGGCCTCTCACCGTTTTCTGTCTTTAAGGAGGATGAAACTCTGAAACTCAGAGGAAGTTAAACAACGTGACATGAAACTTTCAAAGTTCAGAAGGAGGCGTGAAGTTGTCGGATCAAAAACCTTCAGCGTTGTCAGAATCTAAAGAAGGAAAAGTTTTAATTAACAGCAGCTGCAGCTTTTTACTGCCGAGTGAGGTTTGACCTCTGACCTCCATCCTGACGCCACAACTGTGTCGAATACGGAAAGACGTTCCTCAGAAATACACAGAATGAAAAATAAATCCGGTTAACTTGATAACTATCTGGTGAAATTGTTGAAAGGTGGAAAAATCAGTAATTGTGTCTTAAATGCATAAAAATATCCTTTTATTTCAGAAATGTAAGAGTTTCTACATTCACATCTGAAACACATTATCTAAACTTCACAGTCCTTCATATGAGCAGATTTGACATTGAAACGATTGTACCATTTTAGAAATATAACGGGATGTCAGTCTGATCAGCTGATGATCAGCTCAGCTCTCTGATGACGGAAACCAGAAGAAAGAAGAAGGAAACACAAACCACTTCCCCGCTGCAGACACGGCAGCCTGAAAACGGAAACACACACACCATCCAGGCGGAGATCAGCAGCCGCCTCCCGGCTCCACTGAGGCGGCCACAGAGGGCTGGAGGGGGGGGGGGGGGGGGGGTCCGGTCCGGTTTGGTTCGGCCTCACAACAAAGACGGAGAGGACAGACCACGATGCCCGCCCAGCCCTCCTCTCCAGCTGTTAGCCCCGCCCCAGCTGCTGGCTCGAGCGTTTGTCCCGCTACCGTACCACCCGGAGCAAAGGCGCAGATTACTTTAGGGGGAGTGTCCCACCTTTGCGGCATGCGCTCGACTGGGGGGGGGGGGGGCTGGGTCTGCAGTCACGGCCCCGCCCACAGCCCCCAGCCCCTCCTACTGCCACGCTGTGATTTGTCAGTGATGTCATGAATCAAAGGACCTATGAGTCAGGACTTTACTGCCTAAAATAAAACCTCCTCCGCCGCGTCAACACCAGAACCCCCCGGCCCCCAACACACACCTTCAGTTTCCCATAGACGCCAAGTTCCCTAACATTTAGGAGAGGAGGAGAGGAGGGGAGAGGAGGAGAGGAGGGGATAGGAGAGGAGGAGGAGGGGAGGAGAGGAGAGGAGAGGAGGGGAGAGGAGGAGAGGAGGGGAGAAGAGAGGAGGGGAGGAGGGGAGAGGAGAGGAAGAGAGGAGGAGAGGAGGAGAGGAGGAGAGGAGGAGGGGAGAGGGGGAGAGAGGAGAGGAGAGGAGAGGAAGAGGGGAGGAGGGGAGGAGAGGAGAAGGGGAGAGGGGAGGAGAGGAGGAGGGGAGGGGAGGAGGGGAGAGGAGAGAAGGGGAGAGGAGAGGAAGAGGGGAGAGGAGAGGAGAGGAGGAGAGGAGGGGATAGGAGAGGAGGAGGAGGGGAGGAGAGGAGAGGAGAGGAGGGGAGAGGAGGAGAGGAGGGGAGAAGAGAGGAGGGGAGGAGGGGAGAGGAGAGGAAGAGAGGAGGAGAGAGGAGAGGAGGAGGGGAGGAGAGGAGAAGGGGAGAGGGGAGGAGAGGAGGGGAGAGGAGGAGAGGAGGGGAGAAGAGAGGAGGGGAGGAGGGGAGAGGAGAGGAAGAGAGGAGGAGAGAGGAGAGGAGGAGGGGAGAGGGGGAGAGAGGAGAGGAGAGGAAGAGGGGAGGAGGGGAGGAGAGGAGAAGGGGAGAGGGGAGGAGAGGAGGAGGGGAGGGGAGGAGGGGAGAGGAGAGAAGGGGAGAGGAGAGGAAGAGGGGAGAGGAGAGGAGAGGAGGAGAGGAGGGGATAGGAGAGGAGAGGAGGGGAGAAGAGAGGAGGGGAGGAGAGGAGGGGAGGAGGGGAGGAGGAGAGAGGAGAGGAGGAGGGGAGAGGGGGGGAAGAGAGGAGGAGAGAGGAGAGGAGGAGGGGATAGGAGAGGAGGAGGAGGGGAGGAGAGGAGAGGAGAGGAGGGGAGAGGAGGAGAGGAGGGGAGAAGAGAGGAGGGGAGGAGGGGAGAGGGGGAGAGAGGAGAGGAGAGGAAGAGGGGAGGAGGGGAGGAGAGGAGAAGGGGAGAGGGGAGGAGAGGAGGAGGGGAGGGGAGGAGGGGAGAGGAGAGAAGGGGAGAGGAGAGGAAGAGGGGAGAGGAGAGGAGAGCAGGAGAGGAGAGGAGGGGAGAAGAGAGGAGGGGAGGAGGGGAGAGGGGGGGAGGAGGGGAGAGGAGGAGAGGAGGGGAGGAGGGGAGAGGAGGGGGGGTCTGGGTCCCCTACAGGTCTGGTAGTCTTCTTCTGTTCTGGTGTTTTTTTGTTTTTTGTTGTTGTTGTTATTGTTGTTGTTTGTTTGTTTGTTTTGTTTTAATCCAAAATGGCGCCGCCGACTGCAAAGGGCGTGCGTGGCGCGCGAGCCAAGACGTGTGGGCGGGAAGTGGGCGACATGTGCGTGCGCGTCTCCTCGGGAGTTTACGGCTCCGTGCGGAGGGGCAGAACACGCGCCGTGAAGCCGAAGAAGGAGAGCAGCCGCCGGACACACCGACCGACCAGCCCCGCAACATCCGACCGAGCCGGAGCCTTTTACCCAGTTCAGCGTCGGGCGGACCGGGCAGCGGGCGGACCGGGCAGCGGGGGGGCCGGGGCGGCCGCAGGAGAATGAGACAGGCCTCGGAGCGGAGGGGCCGACAACATGAACGGGGCCGTGTACATTTCGTTCTTCCAGGGCCAGCTGGAGTCCGTTCTGGAGCAGGTCGTCCAGCTCGCCGTCCAGGAAATCAGTAAGACGGTCGGCTCCAGCCTCAACGCGCTGCTGCTGGAGACGGCCGGTAAGGAGCAGGAAAACCGCCGGCTCCGGCTGCAGCTGCAGGCGAAGGACGGCCGAGGCCGAGCCGGCGGCCCGGACGGAGGAGCCTCCCCGGCGGCCGGGAGGAACAGGGCGGCCGACGACAGGCCGAACGGCGGCAGGACAAAGCCCGAGCAGCCGCAGCGGCTCCACGGCCCCGGGGGACAGAGCGCCGAGCCCGCCCTGCCCACCGACACACGGCGGCTGGAGCAGAGGGGACGGGTCGTGGGTAGGCAGCAGTTACACAACAGACACACACACACACACACACACACACACACACAGACTGGTGACTCCGACGCCGAGACACAACGCGCCGTTGCGTAACTCTGCGGTTCCTCAGACGGTGAGGAACTGAACCAGATACCGAGGCCTGCAGGTGAAGTCCTCAGACCGGGTCTGATGGGTCCGGACTCTTTAATTGGCTTTAACTGGACCAGGACGGAGGTGAAGCTGCCAGACCTCCTCAGACCTGTTCAGGGTCTGAACATAGATAACATGGAAACTGGTTCCACAACATAAAGGTAGGAACACAATAAAACTAACAAAATGTGGATCAGGGACCAGGACCAGGACCAGGACCAGGGTCTGGGGGGGCGTAGGTAGGTGGTTGGGTTGTGGTTGTCGGGTGGTGGACGTTCAGGTTTACTGGAGGCCAACGGTCGGAGCAGAGATCCGTCCACTCTCAGGGATCTTCCGGCTGTCTGGTCGGATCCATCACTGAGAGCAGGATTCAGAGTCTGAAGGCCTCCAGGACTGAGGACTGGGATTTCCCCAAATCCAGGTCTGAGGCCTCAGGAACCAGTTTGAATGGTCTCCAGTTTGGATTGAACCAAAAACTGTTTGTAGACCTGGACTTGGACTCTGGATCTGTGAAGTGAAGGGGATTCTGAGACCTTCATTCTGTCTACAGACCATCAGGGGGCAACTCCACTGTACTGAAGTCTATGGGAAAATGTCCCTCCTCCTCTCAGATCAGTTTATGGTCTGAGTTAGGGGCGGGGCTACTGTGTGACTGACAGATGGACCACCCAATCAGGATAGAGAGGAGGTCAGATTAAATGAATAACTAATACAGAAGGTATGTTCTTCAGTTGGTCCACCAGAGATTACTGCTGATTAACTGTGACTTTTTTGTTGTTGCTATCATCGTCATTATTATTATTGTTGTTAATGTTACTAATAAAGCAGTCAAATATCAGGATGAGCCTTAGATGCGTTGATGATAATCTTCCCGGCTCATTGAGCAATATAAAGCAACACCAGAAGAGAAGATGTGATATAGTTTTATATATTTCATCTCTCTTTTAGCAGCTCGACGTTTCTTCATTAGTGTTGTTGTTGACTCACTCGGGCTCAGCACTATGTTGGTATTTTTACGAGCTGATCCACCCCCAGCCTGCTCCATTAAAGCCTGAACCAACATGGCTTCCTCCGCCTTTCAGAAGCCAAGCTGGGTGAGAAATCCAACATGGTGGACCGTCTCCATGGAGACATGTCCCTGAGCAACTCAGAACAATGTTCAGTGTAAAATATTGTATTTTGGTTGGAAGTGATGACCTCTGACCCCGATGGCGTGGACTGATGAGCTCACCACATCAGACATGTTCAAAGACCTACTGGATAAATCAATGAATCGAGTTATTGATTATCAGAAAGAGTCATTATTTTTCTCATGAAGACTAAAAATTCAATTAGAGAAACACGAAGAGAAGAAACAGACTCATGTAAACCGGTTTTAGTCAGAATATTGGCTCCGCTGGGTGACGTCACAGCCAATCAGAGGCCTAGCTGTCAGAGTCTCTGGATGTTTCTGAAGTCGGTCTGAGTTTATTGTGTTGTTAAAAAATACAAAGATCAATCAGATCAACACAGATACAACAATAATTAGCAAACATGATTGTTTTTGTCTATGAAACAGTTATCAAATCAAACTCCTCCCTGTGATGTCATCAGTGTAATGTTCTTTCAGGTAATTAATGAGAAATCATTTTCTTGTTTTGGGGAATTCATCACTCATCGTTGCAGCTCAACACTGAAACTGATTCATTATCGATGAATCAATTAGTTGTTTGTTTTTAAAAAGAAATGTGTTAATTAAGTCAGTTCACACACACACACACACACACACACAGACACAGACACACACACACACACACACAGACACAGACACAGACACACACACACACACACACAGACACACACACACACACACACACACACACAGACACAGACACACACACACACACACACACACACACACACACAGACACAGACACACACACACACACACACACACACACACACACACAGACACAGACACAGACACACACACACACACACACACAGACACAGACACACACACACACACACACACACACACACACACACAGACTTATCTCCACATGCAGGGACACGTGAGGAGGGAAAGCTTTGACGGGCTGATCCAAGGACGCTGCCACACTCTCACGCATGCATGCACACATCTGCGCACTCAAATGCAAACACACAGTTGACACGCAAACCTCCCTCACTAACACCCCCCCCCCCCCCTCCATAAACCAGGCCATGGCACGTCATGGCCATGAATACTCAAAACCTCAGGACTCGGGATCAGGCCTGACAGCAGACCAGAGTTTTATTTTATTTATTTAAGTTTTAAGAGAATTAAATGGGGTCCAACACAAATTCATGCCACAACAACACAATTACACACAAAGTGACACACGAAGTGAGATAATGAGGCCATGACCTGAACACGTACAGGTCAAGGGTCACGCTGCTCACCGAGGAGGAAGAAGAAAAGGCTGTGGCTTTGTTAGTGTAAGTGATTAAATTAAAGGATGTTTAACAGCAGTGAGACTAAAAGCTGCTTTTAAATTGTCTCCTCAGAGGACAATTAAAGGGAAATTAAAGTTTATGTAGTTATTAGTTCGTTTAGGAAACAATGAACAGAACCTTTGTGTGTTTGTGCTCTTCGTGATCCTGTCTGTCCTGTCCTGCCTGGCTCTTCGTGATGAGTGCCAGGCAGGAAGTCCGGGGGATTCCCCCAGTCTGTTTGTCAGAACTGGTCTGAGACTGATCTGGAATTAAACAGACAGGAAATGGATGAAGGGACCAACCAATCAGGTTTTCTAATTAAAGAATTGAAGTCACAAGTTGGACAATTAGATGTGTCATCGGTTTCGCACCAGAAAATTAAACCCAAATATTGTTTTTAGTTAGTTAGATGAAGAAAGTAAACAACAACATCTGGTCTAAATGTTAAACCGGCCAAAGGACGTCTCCTCTGTGACACCACAGCTCCCTGAAACTTTGAACAAACATCAGAAATTTATGACTTTTCAGTGGAAATGAGTGTTTAGTCTATAATGGATGTAAAAGAGTGCTGATTTCTGCTCTATTCTGGATCTTAATGTTGGATTTCTATTTACATATAAAACATCTAATATAATTAAAATATATGATAATAATAAGGTAATGATTAGTTTATGAAAACGGTGGTCATATTAATGGCGGGAACAGGTGACGTCACTGCAGAGACATTTGTATCGCTGTCTGCGCTGAACACATGAGGTCACAGCGTCTGTTTCCGTGGCAACAGCATCTGTTCAGCGTCTCACAGACAGTTCACCCTCCTGATCATTGTGACGCTAAGTGAACGGTGTCATTATGTTTGAGGCTCTGAAAGTGGGTCATCCCGCGGGTCACATGGCAGGAGGACAGATAGACGAGCGGCCCGGAGTCTGTTCTCGCCGAGCACCCGAAGAACAGGTTCATCTTTGTAGATCAAAGCTGGTGATCAATAAGATCAATCAAAATCAGGACGCCAGTATGTGGCCTAGGGTTTAGATAAGATGGTGATGGTGGTATCTCCTTTTGCCTGCAGACCAGCTGAAGTCGGTCATGGAGCAGGTCCTGGACTTTGCGGTGCGTGAGCTGACAAAGATCGTTGAGGCTTCGTACGACGACCTCCTGCTGGAGATCACGAAGATGGAGCGAGAGCAGCAGACCCTGGAGGAGAGGCTGGGCAGAGGGGGCGGAGGGGGGGAGAAGGCCAGGGGAGGAACTGGGGGGAGGAGGAGAGGATCTGAAAACGACTCTGCGTCGCCCAGCGGCTCAGACGACACCCACGAGGAGCTGGCTGAAGTCACCATGTCCAAAGACGGGGCGGAGACAGTGGGTGAGTGGGGGAGGGGTGTTAACAACACTATTGCTGCATTTGGCCTGAGACCTGTAACCGTGGTAACAGGGTAACCATGGTCACCGTCTCCATCAGATCATCCCCTGAAGGAAAATGTGAAATGAACACCTGCAGTGGTAGGACAGTCCTACATATCCCAAGATTCATTGCATGAAGAGCAGGTTTCATATCTCTGTCAAAGTTGCTAGGCAACAGGAGCAGGTGGTGATGCCGTCCCCCTGGTGGACGGGGATGGTAGAGTCCAGTTCTCAGCTAACGAGTTAGCATGCTAACTCAGTGGTTACCTTTGTGACATCATCACATTCTGCTGATTATAATGTTCATGTTTGAAGGATTTCAACTAAAGTCACCCCCCCCCCCCCCCCAGAACCAGACCGGCCCCCAGTCCTATCGGTCTCTCAGGACTGGATTCCGATTCTGGACAAGGTCTTTGGTCAGAAGTGGTGCAGTGATGTTTGGAAGATAAAGGAGGTTGCCGGAGGAGGGGGGCGGGGTTTGGGGGAGGCTGGGGGTGGGCAGGTAGCCCCTCTCTCCACCCCTGCTGTAACCTTGGAGCCCTCCCCCTCGTCCCCCCAGCAGGACCCCCGCTGGACTCCTCTGGAGGACATGGAGGTGTTTTCTCCTGATGATGACGCCGCAGACTGTCAGAGGACCGCAGTGGGAGGAGCCTCCACCGCCACCGAACCTTCACCTGGACAACCCCTCAGCCCCACAGGTGACTCAGATGAACAAATCTAAAATAAAAAAACATCATCTGTAAAACAACAACAGAAAGGAAAATAATTAAACCAAATAAGAAAATAATCAGAACAGATAAATAAAAAAAATAGTAAGAGGAATCAGAAAGAGTTTGTGTCTCTACAGCTGATTCTTTTCATTTTTCATCTGTAAAAGTGTAAAACAATATCTGGTGGTTTTTTTCTGAAGTTCACAACTGAATCAACAGAAACATGTTTGTTAACTAATTCAATGATTAATCTTGGACTGTTTAGTAGGAAGCAACTGGACTTCTTATCTTGTTTGAAGACGTTTCGCCTCCCATCCTTCTTCAGTTCTGAGGGGTCAGGTGTTTAACCCAGAGTGGGTGGGGGCAATCACCAAAAATGAGGATGTGATAGAAGACCATGAGAGTCCTTAAGGTCACATGAGCCCAGGACTGAAGAACTGAAGAAGCCTTTTGGATGAGAGGTGAAACGTCTTCAAACAAGATAAGAAGTCCAGTTGCTTCGCACGAAACACTCCAAGACTAAGATGACCTGGATGACTGAGAGCCTTCACAGACGATTCAATGATTAATATAATAATAATAATATTTCATCACTGACTCAGACCATGTCAGATCTCTTGATTGACTCATTAATGCCCCCCCACAGGGTCTTCTGGGCGCCGCTCCTCGGCTTCCATGCTCCACCGCCTCTTGACTCTGCCGTCTCAACTACTGGATGACGAGGATGAGGACGCCACCACTGCCAAGGAGACACTGGCTGCTCTGGCCACTGATGCTGCCAACAACTGCCAAGACACCATCGAACCGCTCGGCCCGACCTGCCCGTCGCCCCTGGCAACAAGGGAGGAGGAGGAGGAAGAGGAGGAAGAAGAGGAGGAGGGCAAAGGGCGTAAGGTGAAGCATTCAGATTTCACCTGAAAAGTTTTTCCTCCGTCTGAGCCGACAGAAAACTGACAGATAAAAAAAAAAAAAAAGGTTTTCTTACCTTTGACATCACCGTTCTGATGTCAAAGGTAAGAATCATAAAGTTTCAACTAAAATACCAACAGTGAGGCTTCCTCGCCTCCTTCCACACTCCTGTCCTTCATGATTCCCCTTGTTGTCACTTCCTCTCTCCTCCCCCCTCCCTCCTTATTCCTTGCTTCCTTTTAGTTTCTCTTCTTTTCTGGCAGCAGCTAATTTCTTTTTTTTTTTCATCAGAAATGAGCTAGTTGACTGGTCTGAAGGTTCTGATGTTGGTGCGAAATGATGATCATGAGTCGTAGCTCAGTTTTACATGTTGAAGGTCACACCATGATAGAAGGGTCAAAGTTCAGAATTAAAAGGTGCTCAGTCATTGTTGGATGTAAAATGGTCCTGTTGTTGTTCTGAGCTGACGGGTTGGTTGGTGCTGTTCTCCCTGCAGAAGAAGAGGCGGAGGGTCTGGTCGGAGTGTGAGGAATGTGGCCGGAGATTCAGCAGAATGTCTCTCTTGAAGGCTCATCGACAGACCCACGTGGCAGAAAGCGCCGCCGCCGACACCACGTCCCCCTCGTCTCCGGCAGGCACCGCCTCCTCGCTGTTACGCTGCTCGGAGTGCGGGAAGAGGTTCTCCTCAGTGATCCGCCTACACAGCCACATCCGGACGGAGCACGCCGGGAACAGGTCCTGAGACTGGCAGGTCTCCTGGGCCGAACTGGAAACTGGAACAGGCTCAAGACAATCTGAGCAACAAAAGACCTGAGACCAGAACCTGAGCTGAGAAAGGGTGAAAAAATAAAATCCCTAATCCTGCTGTCATGTGACCTTCAAGCTCTAGGTGAAACCAGAACCACAGAGAGGCTTAGGCCAGTTCTAGATCCTTAAACTTTCTCCAAAACTGGGTCAGGGCTTAAGCCCCGCCCAACATCAGACAAACTCAGACTCATGTTTACTCTGTACTCTCTCCTGATTGGGTGGTCCAGTCTCTCAGTCACACAGTAGCCCCGCCCCCTAACCCCTCCCCTCCTTTCTCTAAACGGAGCATCATTTAAAAAGAATGAGCATCATGTTGTATTGAAGACTGTAAACTAGAGACTGAGACCATAAACTCATCAGTCCTATAGACTTCAATATAAAGGAGGAGGAGGGACATTTTCCCATAGACTTCAATATAAAGGAGGAGGAGGGACATTTTCCCATAGACTTCAATATAAGGGAGGAGGAGGGACATTTTCCCATAGACTTCAATATAAAGGAGGAGGAGGGACATTTTCCCATAGACTTCAATACATTCATTCATCTTCTCCTCTGATCCGTTTCTGGGTCACGGGGGGTTCTGGAGCCAATCCCAGCTCACTCTGTGAGGGCGGGGTCACCCTGGACAGGTCTCCAGTCCATCACAGAGACAGACAGACCTACGGACAGTCTTTGGAGACTCCACACAGAAAGGCCCCAGGAATCGAACCCAGGACCTCCTTGTTGTGGGGAACAGAGCTAACCACTGTGCAGCCGCGCTGCCTGACTTCAATACAGTCTGACTTTATTTTGCAACCAGTGGAGTCCCCTGATAGTCAGGAGATAGAACGTTGACTTTACAGACCCAGAAGATCGTCATCACAAGATCTTTAAGCGTTAACTGATGACATCATGATGACATCAGAGGGTCATAAGAAAAAACAGTCATTACGTGGAGGAGGATCAATAATTGGTCCATCCCTCATGACTGACATTAATCAGAACCCATCAGAGTCACATGGTCAGTCACCAGGACCAGTTTTGAGCCAGTTCTGGTTCTGGATCTGATTCCACAGGCTTTAAAATATAGATTCAGACCTCAACCAGATCACGATGGCCCCAAAACCTGATCCTCAGTCCACCTCCAATTACAGTGACGGGTTCAACTTGAAGGCCAGACCAGTTTGCTCAGTCCACAGGAAGCTGAGGAGTTTAAAGTCAAAATAAGAGCATGAATCTTTTTCCAGACTTTAGCTTAAATTATTTAATATTGAGGAGAAATAATTCACGTTTCAGGGTCTTTGGAAGTGAAATGGATTAAAGAGATTTGAGTTCAGGAGCAGTGGACTGATCAGAGGGGGGGGGGGCTCAGATTTGAAGTGACGAAGGGAAAAACGCACACTCCTGTAGAACACCCACAATCCTCCTCAACAGGAAACCAGCCCCAGCCGCCGCAGGTCAGTCTGTGTTGGTGATTTTTATTGGCCTCAGCAGGCGGACAGTCGGAGCCAGTTTCCTGATCCGGATCAGGTCGTGGTGGTTTTTGTTTCTGTGCTGGACCTGTACAGCTCGGGTGTCACTCCCACAGGAAGAAGTGACCTTTGATTTTTCTACATGGTTGTTTTTATAGTGCCCTTTATTGTTTTTCTCGACAAACAGACTCCACTTCTTCCTCCTTTGGTGTTTTTTGGATTATCGTCGGGTGAATCTGTCGTCGCATCTTTGAGGATTTCTATCTGGACAGGAAGCAAAGCCGACGGAGTTCACCTGAGAGCATCAGTGGCATCTTCTGTTTGGACTTGTTGAATGTGAATCTCAGCAGTTTGTTACTTTTTCATGTTTGCTGTACAGTTTTTACTTTCGAGACAAAACCGATGGAAAACGAGCGAAGAGGAAGGTTTTCCTTCCTTCCTTCCTTCACCACTCCTTGGTCCTGCTCAATTTGGTTCAATAACCTCATTTTAACGCACAAATACCTCGACAGGCAAAATGATTGGACAAATACAAACTATATGAAAGCTCATTACTATCAGAAAGAAAAAATGTGAGATGTCCCCCCCCCCAAAAAAAAACAAAAAAGGAAAAATCTGAATTTGCTTCACTAAATGAGTAAAAGTCAACAGTTTAAATTCTGAATTTCTGCAAGTGAAATGTACATTAATGAAATGAAAATATGACTGTGAAAAGTCCTGATTTAAATGAGTTCATGAAAATCATCCATTTTCATGACATTTCACTTGTTTTTTTTTTTTTTATGGCAGAAATTCCTGACATAAAATACTGAAAGACATCAAGTTCAAAAAGAAATGAAAAAATGAATGAAAAGATTCAGACCACAGACGCTTTTTAATAATTTCCATAAAATGCAGCACTTATTTGTTTTTTGGGTAGTTTTTTTTTTTTTTTTTTCCAAATTATCCCCAAAAAATTTATGGAAGCTCTTTTCACCATAAAAACAGAACTGAGAATTTCTCAGTTCTGACACAGAACTTTGGCTTATTAAATTCTTAGTATTTTTCTTATCCTCTGATTGTCTCATGAGATAAATAAAAAGTACAAAAGCTTACAAATATGTATATTTCAGCCTCAAAGTTCAAAAGTGTATTAATTTTTTTTTTTATTTAAATGAAAACATGGACAGACTTAACATCTAATTTTTGGATAATCATCATTTCTAGGTTCAGACATTTCTTCTGAGATTCTAACTCTATTAGTTGATCATTTTGAAATAGTTAAAATTAAATTTTAACTATTAAACTATTAAAATTCAAAAGATACTGATCTTATTGTACTGCTGAAAGTTTTTTGTTTTCTTTTTTTAATAGATATATTTCTTTTACAGAGCTGAGTCGGTTAAAAACCTGAGGGAAAATTCAAAAAGGTTTATATGTAGGCATCAGACCGAAATCTTTAGACGGAAAAAAAAAAAATTGTTTAATGTCAAAGATAAAATACAATTAACCCAAATCAAGTTGTAGTTGTTCCCCATCACACCGGACCGGTACCTGGTACCTGAATCATTCCTCGGGTTCTGGACCATCCTGGTGCTGCAGGAGGAAGTGAAGTGCTGACAGACTGATCGTTATTTCTTTTTGGTGGTTTTCATGTGTCGATGTTGTTTCTTCTTTGTGGCGCTTCAGCACGAACAATCAGTTTTTTACGCTGTAAATGTGCAAATGGATTTTTTCTAGTGAGACGTGATTTAGTTTTTAACTTGTTCAAAGAAAATTTTGAAGCAATATGAACCTGAATTCTGCTGAAAGAAGAAACTCCTGAACGGAGCCTGTTCACAGCTGTTGTTGAACGTTCATTAGCAAAAAACTAAAATCAGGCCACCACAGAAAAGTATCACAAATGAAAAGCTTCATTTCCTGTTGATGCCTCTGAACGCAGCTTGTTTTCAGCTTCGCTAATGTCAGAATTTCTCAACCGCTTTTCTGCCAACTCCGAGCATCTTCCTCATCTGATCGTTGCACTTTCAGCCTCCACATGTTCAGATACCTCATTTTTCTTGTGACATTTCAATTGTTTTCCTTTTTCCACAAAGACCTCATTACCTCAGGAGCTGTACAGCGTTGCTCTTCGACTACATGTATATTTGTTTTTATTTTGTATGCCTCTCAGCATTTTAAACGGAGCCTGATGCTGTAAAAACCACACAACAGACTCAAGTCTCTCAGGTTTGAATACAAAAATACGTTTTCATTCAGTCACAATTAGTCACAAGTTTCTAAAGTTTCAATCAGAAGCTCTGAAATATTGAAGCTTATTTACACTGTGATGAGCCAAACAGATTTAAAATAAGCCACAATATCAAAAAGTCATCATATATTTGACTCTGTGTAAATTTGGTCTTTATATTGCTTTTTTGTTGTTTTTTTTTTTTACTTATTTTTACACACCATGATTATAGGTTTTGATTGCAGTCAGTAAAAGAAAAATAGCAACAATGAAAACAAGCAATGAGGACAAACTGGAGCTAAAATTAAAGCAATATTAAAGGAAATGTGGAAGCAGAAGAAAACATTAAAACAACATGAATTCCAAAAATACAAACAAGCTGAAACGCGCACTCAGGCTTTGTGTAGTTTTCACAGCAGCTGCTTCACTGTGATGATAAAATACACAACAGCTGCCAGCAGAGGAAAAGGCTCACACTCACCTGAACACACCTGAGGTTTCCCTCTGACATCAGCAGCATCATGTGACTTGCCTACCAATCAGAGCTCCTCCTGACTGTTTACAAAGCCATAAAAGGGAGAAATGCATCAACTTGAACGTACAAAGAGATAAATTAGATTTTATGAACGAAAACATGAAACATCTTGTTGAAGCCAAAAGAGTAAAGATGTTTTCTTTAATGTTCGTACAGAAAAAATGATTAAAAAAATTCTTTTCCTAAAAATCCCAAAATTAGAAAAACTCCTGACAAAAGTTTGTCACATGATAAAATCAGCTCTTGACTTCCTAAATGGATGTTTTTGGAGTTCTTTTCAAATATTTGTTTTTCCCCCTTTATTTTGAGGTAATAAAACATAATCGGGCGATGCAGACGAATTAAAATATGATAATAATAACCACAGGGAGCGCTGGAGGACACATCCTGTGTTGTTCTTGGCCATATTGGGATATTTCATTATTTGAATTATTGTATAAAATGACATTTTGCATTTCTAAAATGAACAGACGTCTTGATTTTCTCCTGGAGATCCAAACCGTCAGTGATGATCATCAGAATTTATCTCCAGTATGTGGTGATTAGAAGACATTCAGAAATTTAAAAAAGCAGAGGCACCTCTTTTTTTTTTTAAGTATTTTCATTTTGTGATGATAAAATAATTTCAACTGGACACATTTCTCCTCAGAGAGTTTCTAAATCATCCAGTGATTCTCAGCACTGAGACGCATTCTGAGGCCATTTGTGTAAATTTCTCATTCCTGTGATTTAGGTTTCGATTTGTTTCCTGAAAAGTGATTTTGTGGAGAGAAGAGGAAAGAATTTCAGCTGTGAACATGAAGGAAAGAAGGGACTCAACACAAACCAGACTAGAGTTTGAGCCTGGAGGGAACGACGTCTTTAATAAAATGATCCTGAAGGTTTCCTGAAGGGAACCTTTTACATTCTTTTTATAAAAGTACGGCTGGAGTTTATAAAACTTTGTGCTGGGGTTCCTCAGGGAACGATCCTGGATCCTCTGATAGTGTGATGCAAATGTGAGAATGAGGGGATTAAAGGGAGGATTTAGTTTTTGTGTGGTTTCATTTGAACAGTTTTACTTTAATGCTGTATGTTTATAATAATGACACAGGGAAACAATGTTCAAATCCTGCAGTTTTTCTTGTTTTTGTTTCCTGTTGAAATTTCAGTGAACTGACTCGCTTTTGCCTGTCAAAGACAGTTCATGTCAATGTTTGGATTTTATGCAATACTTTTGATAAAACGTGCCCTTTTTGTAATCATCACTCGAATAAAACCAAATCCAAAAGAAATTCCTAATTAAACCAGAGCGTTTAAAAAGTGCAGGAGTCCAGTGAGGCAGGAAAAAGAAGTCATTCGTTTCTACTGCCAAGGTTAAAATGAACCCACAGGCAATGTGACCTTTGACCTTTGTGACCAGTATTAGTTTTGGAGTGAATTATTTGCCAACTTGACACGTCGGATGTGTTTGGCTGTTTGACCTTGTTGCCCTGTGACATCAAAGCTGCACCATTTGAATGTCACGCCAAGTTTCAGCCGTCTGCCAGGACGAAGGAGTCGACAGTGATGGTGTGTTTGTTTTTCTGACGGGTAGTTTTAGTGTTACAATTTAAACAAAACAAATAAATGTTCACATTTACTCCGACGGCTCCAACGAGTCTCATTGTCTCAGTCTCAGTCATGTAAAAATTACCTTTAACCCCCCCGCTCTGCTTCTTCAGTGTCACAATAGACTATAACAGCTCAAACCTTCATTCTATTGAAGTCTATGGGAAAATGTCCCTCCTCCTCCTCTCTGATGAGTTTATGGTCTCAGTCTCTAGTTTACAGTCTTCAATACAACATGATGTTCATTTTTTAAATGATGCTCCATTTAGAGGGAGGAGGGGAGGGGTTAGGGGGCGGGGCTACTGTGTGATTGACAGAGAACAGAGCAGGTTAGATCCACCTTCTCCAACAAAAATTATCTTTACTTGTTTAAAAAACCAAGATGGCCGACAGACGGATTTTTTTTTGACAGACGGATGGATGACGTCACAGCCATAGACCTGAATGAGAACAGGGTTGGACCAATGAAACGTCTCGTTACTGACTCAGTTTGTTCAGGTGAACTTTAAAGTTAAGGTTTTTCCGGAGGACCTGAACACGCGACCGATTGTCCCGGAGTGACGTCACCAAGTTGACCCGGTGCGGGAGCGCGTGCCGCCGGTCCTCTTCTCACCGGCGCGTGGAGCAGTTGAAAGAGGGAGGGGCGGAGCGCGAGCTGCAGGTGACGACGGTGAAACTAACAATGTAGGGAGCGCGTACCCGCCGCGCGCGCCCCCTGTACACACCTCCTGCCGTTACCGTAGTTACCTTCACACCCGCCCGCACGGGCACGAGCTTCGGTGGGCAGGAAGGGAAGGAGGGAAGGAAGGAAGGAAGGAAGGAAGGAAAGAGGAGTAGTGAAGGAGGGAAAGAAGCGAGGAGGAAGGAGGGAGGAAGGAGGGCATTAGTCAGGGACCGAGGGGAGGAGAGGAGGCGAGGCGGCGGG
This sequence comes from Remorina albescens, assembly GCA_034769265.1. Lineage (NCBI taxonomy): Eukaryota > Metazoa > Chordata > Actinopteri > Carangiformes > Echeneidae > Remorina > Remorina albescens. The sequence continues at coordinate 310,427 of CM068493.1, forward strand.
CTGTTCTGCCGAGGTGGACGTGGCGGGTCCGGCGGAGCGAGCTACCAGTGACGGACGGCGGACCGAACCGACGCGGACAGCCTGCCATGAACCGGACCGCCCGCAGGTAACGTACCTCCGGCCGGCCGCTTTTCTTTCCGCTCCGCTCGCTTTCCGTCCTGTTAACGGGCTCCCTGACAGATAATGCCCGCCAGTGTCATCGTCGGCTGCCGCTCGGGTCCGCCGACTGACACCGCCGGTTTCTTCGGAGCGGGGGCCGCTGTCAGCCGCTCCCCGCTGCGCCCCGCCGGCCCTCTCCCCCCGCTGCCGCTCTCCTCCCCGCCTCACTCTCACTTTCTGCCCGTGCTAGCTGCAGCTAGCCCCGCTAGTTAGCTTAGCGTGCTGCGAACGACGTTACTGTGATAAACAAGATGGCCACTGGCTAGCTGTGCTAGCTAGCAGACATGGCAGCCTGCCCTGTCTTTGTACGGTGGAGCAGCGGCTCTCCCGCACCTCCCTCCTCTGTCACCGGGACTTTTCTCTCCCTCCGCCGCCGTCCGGACGAACTCAAAGTTGCTGTGGCCGAACCGGCGGCGGCGGCGGCGGCGGCGGACGGGGAGCGGAGGGAAACACCGATAAAAATCAGCGCCAGATTCAGTCAGTTGGAGCTGAAGCTGCGTGGCGACTCGAGCAGGCTACCTGCAGCTGGACAGGTAACCGCCGGTCCGCTCGGTGTGAGCCCTCCGGCCTCTTTGTTGAAGCAGACAGCCAGACTCGGTGCAAACTTTTCGGTGTGTGCGCTGAGAGGCCGCCGCAGCTTCCACCGGGACCGGTCCACAGCTCCATAATGACATCCAGCTTCAGTCTATCAGACCGACAACCTCCTCTCCTCACTCAGAGTAAAACTCCAACTTAGATTTTGAAGCCTTTTAGCAAAATCTCTCAACCAGTTAAAGGAGCATCGAAAACGAATTCAGTTGTTCGATCAGTGTAATGGAAAGGTTTGTATCAGTGAGGCCGGCAGCTGAACATGTTTCAGTTTGGTTTATAATAGACATCAGACACTTTGACTGTCAGAGATCACATAGATGTTATTAAACTGACGTGAGATAATAGAAGTGACTTTTGGATTTATTGGCCCCATTTGTAAAAACCTCTTGTTTCTGAGATAAATAGTTCCCATTTTGATGTCAGTTTTTCAGCTTCGAAGTGACTTCTCTCCCCCTTTGGGATTCTCAGTTTCATTAGACAACTCTTTCTGCCACCAGGGATGAACTTACTCATAAAAAGAGCAGATTTATGGAAGTCTATCAGCCGCAATCACAACAGGAAGAGGTTTGCATTTTTATTGTAGGTTTCTCCAGGTGAAGTGGAAATGGACGACCCTTGGGTTTTTCCTTTTATGTTTTCATTTTTAAAAGCGTCTCTTTGTATCCAGAACCTGATTCTGTCTGACTCCGTTCAGACTCTGTTCTCTGTAAAAGCTCAGAAACCAAGAACTAACCAAAAACACACTCTGAATGTTTCCTTCTTTTCCAAAGAAAAGTTCCTCTCATGTGTTTGTGTTGTTCTAGAGCTGATCTGAAGTTTCTATCTTTATCTGATCAGGAGTTCTGCTCATTAATGATGAAAAATCACCTCCAAAGCCTCAAATGCTCTAAATATCTGATTGTCTTTATTCTGTCAACACAATAAACTCAGAAACATACAGGACTGATCCACAGACTCTGACAGCTAGTCCTCTGAAGGAGACTCTCTGATTGGTGACCTCAGGAGGTATGATGGTCCAGATGTGATCTGGTTCCCGTCAGGTTTCAGAAAGTGCAGTGAGGTTGTTTTGATATTTCTGCTGCTGATGATGATGATGATGATGATGCTGATGCACATGTCTGTAAACCTGCCTGTAAGCTCTCCTGTGTCCCTGCAGGCTGGTCCCCATCAGGTGTGGGTGGTGACACTGTTGGATCGCCAGAGGAGGCTCTCAGGGACAAGCCCCCAACCTCTCAGCCCCTCCTCTCTTAGGACAGGTGGTTCTCTTCAGGAGCAGAGGGGGGAGTGGAGGGAGGATTCAGGGAGGAGGAGGAAGGTGGACCTCAGCAATACTTCAGTTGTTGAACAGAGTGAGGTGAGGAAGATTAGCTCCACCCCTCACCATGACAGACTTAGAGACCGAGTGTTTGAGCCTCGGCCTGCCCCCGGAGTGTGGCTCCCCTCCCCCGCCCCTGGACCCTTCTCTGCAGGTGGACTGCGGCCCAGGGCCCACCCCCTCCACCCCAACGCCCACTTTGGCCCTTCTCTCCTCCGACTGCCCTACGCCCACGCTCAGCTCGCTGGCGGCGGAGATCGCCGAGCCGCTGGTGATGCTGCCGTGTGTGAAGAGTGAGCCGGAGGATGGAGACCTGGAGCCAATCAGGACCGTTGACCTTTCAGAGATCCAGCCGCTCTCCACCGCCGAGCTGGGCCAGGACCAAATAAAGATGGAAATCAGTGGCCTTGACTACATCAAGTCTGAACATCACGTTCATCATGGCAACCACCTCCTGGTCCCATTTCACCACAGCGATGTCACAGAGCTGGACTACAAGTCGCACTACGAGCCCAGCTCCGTGTTCGACTACATCTCTCAGGTAAAACGTGGAACCTGGTCTCATCTGGTCTTGGTAAATCCGGATGAGTTTGACTTTTTTTTTTATTATTGTTGTTGTTTTTGTCGTTATTATTATTATTATTATTACTTAGTATTTGCAGAGAAGCTGACAGGAAACAGGCTGGAGTCAAACAACATCTTTAAAATTCAGCTGTCATGAGTCAGTCCAGGTCTGACGATCGGCACAGGGACCAGGTCGACCCACTGACATCATATTGACTCAGGTCTCTTAATGTTTCTGTCCTGATGTAGACCTGCAGTCTGATCTTGATCCTGGAGGATCACTCTGTCTCAGGTTTTAAGATCATTAACCAACGACCATAAATCCTTTTAAACACAGAGAGAGAGATCAGCCAATCAGAACAGAGCGAGTCAGTCAAACATGCTTCCTTCTCACCTGTAGGACTCTGTGTGTGGTCCAGTTCTTCCCAGAGCAGTGAGTCTGGATCAGGGACTGAAACGCAGATCCTATTTGTGTTTACTCTGGTTTATAAATCAGCTCCTTGTCTGTGTGCAGCGCTGTCAGGAACCACTTCCTCCTCAAGTCCTCAGGAACGAACAACAATATCCAGGTCGACGGGACCTTATGACACAATCTGTCAGACGGAGTTATCTGAGTATATAGAGGAAAGTCCCTGTGGAGACAGAGTCCAGTTTCAGACCCTTGTGGTTCTGGGACAGAGATGGAGATAGAGACAGGAGACGAGAAAGGACAGAGATGAAGGCCAGGGGCCTGAGAGTCTTGATGAAGGTCTGTGATCAGGAGGTTTGTTCTGAGCTGGTTGGACTGTGTGGTGGAAGTGTTCCCTTGCTGAGGGGACCTTCAACACAGAGGACACTTGGTCAAGGTTTTGGTTCTCTGGACCTCCAGCTGTTGGTCAGGGGTCAGAAGCTTCATGGTCCAGTGAGGTCTCTGTTCCGTTTGTATGTCTGACAAAGGGCTTAAACTGTCCTCTGGTTTCAGGTGACAGACACTCTGGAGTACATCAAGTCGGACCACCACGTGGACCTGCAGTGTTATTACACCACAGAGCTGAGCGCCCTTAAGTCCGAGTACCCCGAGTCCAACACCATGTCCACCCACCTGCAGCACAACGGCCTGGAGTCCATCCACATGGCCGAGCTCCGCACTGAGCTCAACAAGCTCCGCCCCGACGCCCTGCTGATGGACGGCATCGGCAAACTGGACCCTGAGTTTGGAGGGGGGGCGCTGTACGAGCTGCAGCCGGCCCATGATGGGAAGACGTCTGCGGAGGTGGCGACGGGGCAGGCAGGAGGCGGAGGGAGCCTGGTCATCACAACCAAGAACCAGAGCCCAACGGTGAGGAAACCTCGGAACATGCAGGGAGAGAAGCCGTTCTCCTGCACTCAGTGCGGAAAGAACTTCAGCACCCTGGGAAACCTGAAAACTCACCAGCGGATCCATACCGGGGAACGGCCGTACACCTGCTCGCAGTGTGGCAAGAGCTTTGGCCAGGCGGGAAACCTCAAACGGCACCAGCTGATCCACACGGGCCAGAAGCCGTACGTCTGCGCTCACTGCCCCAAAGGCTTCACCAAGGCCGACGACCTGCGATCGCACCAGCGGTTGCACACTGGCGAGCGTCCGTTCATCTGTGTCACCTGTGGGAAGAGCTTCGGCCAGTCGAAGGAGCTGAAGGCTCATCAGCTGAGCCACACGGGCGAGAGGCCGTACTGCTGCCAGCACTGCGGCAAGAGCTTCACCAAGGAGACCAGCTACCGCAACCACGTGCAGATCCACACGGGCGAGAAGCCCTTCACCTGCTCGCAGTGCGGAAAGACTTTCAGCAATTCCGGCGTGTTAAAGACCCACGAGAAGATCCACACGGGCGAGCGGCCGTTCGGCTGCACGCAGTGCGGGAAGAGCTTCGGCCGCCTCGGGCACCTGAAGGCGCACCAGCAGATCCACACAGGGGAGCGGCCGTACGCCTGCCCCCAGTGCGGGAAGACTTTCAGCCAGTCGGGTCACCTCAAAGCACACGAGCAAATCCACAAACGAGAGCGAGCAGACACGGCCAGCACCAGCAGCAGCAGCAGCAGCACCATGGGCAGTGACAGTAGCTAAAGAAAGTTGTACCTTTAACCTCACAAAAACAAAGTATTATTCCTTTTTTATAAATATCTATAAAGTTTTTCCTTATGAATCTTTTCTTACATTTTCATACCTTTTGTGCTCTTTTTGCATTATATCTGTGGGCAGGGTGGATTCTGACTGATTTGCTCTTATGCAAGTGTCTGTGTGTGTGCACATGTTCAGTGTGTGTCTGTGGGTGGGTGCGATACTGAGGGGCTTGTAGATAATCTCTGAACTGGTCTGTCTGAACTGTCCTGAGCCCCATCTCTCTTTCTCAAGGACCTGTACTTATTCTTGGAGTACTTACTGATACACAAGCACAAAACCCTCAGTGACCAGCTCTGAGTTTTTACTGAAACTGACCCAGACCAGGTCCAGGATGTTGTGTCTGAAGTAACTGAAGCAACCTGCAGTATTAAACTCTGAGACCAGGGAAACATTAGTGTAATGTTGAGCCAATAATCAGTCGCTGCCTTTTTGGTTCAGTTTGGTTTTATCCAGTCAGTTAACCCTCAACAGCACCAGAGCTGATCCGATTAGTGATCAGCAGGAAGTCAACCTGTCAGTCATTGACTGGTGAAAATAATCAGCAGATTATCCAATCCTGAAAATGATAAGCACTGCAGTTCCTTCCTACTGTTTGTGTCACTATACTTCAGCTCCAGGAGCCAGTTTTGTAAAATGATCCCAGAGATGACGTCTCCTCGAAAAAAAGTCGTAATTGAACCTGTTGGATTTAAAAATCTGATAATTTTGATGTTTTCATATGAACTTGAGTTGCGTTCAGGAAACGTATGTTAAACAGACATGTGTCTGGTCCTGGTCTTGGTCCTATTCCTGGTCCCTTTACAGTAAAATTATATTTCAGCCTTTTGCCAACAAAGTACTTGTTTTTGGGTACTTGCTGTTTACTAGTATTTGACTTACAGTTTGGGTACTCGCAGGCGGACTTGTTTACTGTTTTGTTAAGAATCTGATATTTTGATATTTGTTACTGACCAGTATTGATTGATCAGGAAACTTCATAGTGATCTTCTGTTTGATAATCGGCTCATTTGTTTTGTAGCAGAAAAATGAAAACCATTCCAACTACAACAGGACCAACCCCCCCCCCCCCGATCGCTCACTGTGTACAAGTCTTCTATTGATAATGTCATTCCTAAAAAAAATTAATAAAGTTAATAAAAATGGCAGCAAAAAGACAGAGGTGATGCAGCATCTTGTACTGGAAGAAGAATTATTAAAGAAACTAATGACTCGTCTGGTTCTGGTTGTTTGTGACGTCACGGATACGTTTTTATGGAAATGATCCAGTTCACTATTTTCTTTTGTCTCTAAATTGTGTGAAACAGCTGATCAGTATAATCAATCATGTTAACATCTTGTTTTAAGCAGATGTTGAACGTGTCTTTGTATAAATAATGAAATATCATGATGTTTGTGGAAAGTTTATATTTTAACTTCTACAGTCTTCTACTTGGAAATGTTGATAATCATAAGAAGTTATTTTTGTGTTTCAGGAATCGAACAGGTCAGTCAGCCAATCAGGAGAGATGACCTGAGCCAATCAGGAGAGAGGAACTGAGCCCATTAGAGGCAAGACTGTCAGCAGATTAGTTTAGTAGATTTTGTATAATTAAACAGAAAAGACTCAGCCCTCAGCCTCATGTTAACACTGTTTCCTTGGTAACGCTGTCATTGTTTTTGACTGTGAGAAGAAACTCAGCAAATGTGGCTGAAAGCTCTGGGAGCCTGAAATGAATAAGCATTCAGACATGTTTTACTGAGTTTAGACTTTTATTACTTGAAGTGTCAGAGTCAGGTTTTTGTTAGTGGCAATGAAGTCGACCTTGACCAACGTGATTGAGGAAGATTGACGTGCCGCCCAGCAGTCCCAGAGTCTGGGACCGCTCCCGGTTTAAGGTGCAGCAGAGGAAAGTGAAGAACACTTGGGTCAGACAGACATGTGATTGGTCTCAGGGTTATGAGGATTTCACCTCTTTGGTGGTTGTGGTGGTGATGACGGAGGAGGAGGAGGACGAAGACCTGAGAGATGGAGACAGAAGGTGAAGGTGAGAACTGCTCTGCCTAAGTTTTCTGTGTGTCCTGGTTGAACTGAGTCTGTATGTGTCCTCACCCGGTTCCCTCTCCGTCCAGCAGCCTCCTGTACTCGGCGATCTCCATCTCCAGCCTGGTCTTGATGTCCAGCAGTGTCTGGTACTCCTGTCCCTGCCTCTCCAGGTCGGCCCTCAGCTGCACCAGCTGCTCCTCCATGCTGCTGACCTGCAGTCACAGGTGAGTGTGTCTCAGTGCTGACGCCTTTGTGGCATAATCTGACCTTAAAGTGACCTCAGAGGTTTGAACCACTCACCTGCATCTGGTACCCGTTGAGCTGCATAGCGTAGCGCCTCTGGATGTCATTCAGTGACGCTTCAAGAGATGCTTTCTGTAGGGAGACGGAGACAGTGGACTCAACAAACTAATATTATTGTTTTTTTACTATTATCGCTTATTATTGACTGTTTGGCCATTTAAATGTCTTGTTTTATTTGAACAACCCAAGTCCAAAAGTTTTTGGGGAATAAACTGAGGTTTAATATATCTGGTTCTGGACCTGGACCTGAGTCCTCATGGATCAGTCCTGGGTCCTGTTTTTTTCATGGAGAATGTTTACAAAGACTTAAGGTTGATAAATCTGGACAATCTAAAGTTCTGTCTCTGAACCTGATCAGACCTTTGACATGTTAAATCGTATTCCTCCAGATTCAGGAACAGCGGGTTCTAGACTCTGGGTCAGCTTCATTCTTATAGATTAAATTTGACCCGGTGACTGTGATGTGATGAAACCACCAGTAAACAAATAGACAAAACAAAGACAATAAACTAAATAGCAGTTAAACCATTAGAACCTGAGAATGGTCCAGGGGACCGGATATCAGTCTAGTCACTGGTGTTTCTCACTGGTCTCACCATGCTGAGCTGGGACTGGAGCTCAATCTCCAGAGCCTGAAGCTGACTCTTCACGTCCTTCACCTCCGAGGTCGAGGACTTCAGCGTCGTCTCTGCGGTGGCCACCTCCTGGTTCAGGGTTTCGGACTGGGGGGAGCAACAACATACATGATTGTCTGAAACATCCAGTCTGACCCGCTTCAACAGCCCGGCTGCCTGCTCACCTTGGACTGGAACCAGGACTCCAGCTCTCTGTGGCTCTTAGCGGTGATGGCCTCGTAGTGCTCTCTGATCTCCTCAATGATCTTGGTCAGGTCTTGCTGAGGAGCAGCTTCCACCTCCACGTTCACCTGACCGCTCATCTGAGTTCTCATGGCCATCAGATCCTGCAGAGCCACCGATTGAACCACAAGTGTCATGACACCAGATCTGGACTGATCCTAGTTTTAAACGTTTTCACGCCTTCTGCCTTTACCATTACAAACTGTTTGACTGAATCAGTTTATTTGGGAAATGCTAATATTATCATGTTAACAATGCTAAGATAACTAATTCATCAATTTATATGTAAATTAAGGTATTAGCATAAATGTCATCTCAACCAAATCAATGTGAACTCGGATCAGCTCGGCCTCAGTGTGAGTAAAGATGGCGTCACCTCCTCGTGGTTCTTCTTCATGGTCTCCAGCTCCTCCTTCAGGCTTTCGATCTGCATGCTGAGGTCGGTCTTGGCCATGCCCAGCTCACCCATTAGCATTTTCAGGCCGGCGATGTCGGCCTCTACTGACTGACGCATGGCCAGCTCATTCTCAAACCTGCAGGAAAACAAGAAACCTTAGAAGCCTTGATAAGATTTGACCTCCTTAAAGCTGAAAGCAGTATGGCCTGTTTCTATATCTGCGACAGAAAAGGTGATTGAACTGTGAAATACAAAAATAATTTAAGTGTAGATAAATAATATTAACCCTCACAATAAAGCTTAACTGTATTATTTCATTATTTTTACTTGAACTATAAATCTGCACAAACACAGAATAAACTTTTTATTTTGGGGGTTTACTTCAACAACACTTTTGATTGACTCTAAACTGATTGTTCTGATTATTTAATCAGATTATTTCAGCTCTGGATGGTTTTTTTTTCTGTTTATATTTCCAGTGAATTGAGCTGCAGTTCCCTGGGCTTCCAGCAGGGGGGGGGGGGGGGCTCCTGCTGCTCAAGTGGAGACAACCACCATGAACTTTGACCGTGAACTCTGCTTTTAAGTTTTTACTGTGGATTTTATTGGTGTGAAGTTTAGTGGAAGGAACAGACAAACAGGAAGTAGAAAAAAGGACAAAGGGACTGACTTGAGTCTGAAGTCGTCCTGAGCCAGTTTGGCATTGTCAATGCTCAGAATGACGGTTCCCTTGGCGATGATGGCGTCCTGGATCTGAGAACATCAGAGAGCAGGAACAGGAGCATCATCAGCATCATCACTGTCAGCCTCATTATATCCCCTCTGACTTGAGGCTGATTGGTCGGTGTTTTACTGAGCTGGGCTACTCCCACCTACGTGACCCCGACCAATCACAGATGGGAACTTCTGGTTCAGTGTCACCTGGATCACTCAGGCAATCGTGGTCCACCTGTTTTCTTAAATTTTTCTAATCAATGGGAGCAAAAAAGCTGCCAGTGACAGTCCTTTTATTTTATCCCTCATGTCATGAGTTAATTATATTTTATTATAAGTGAACTGTATGATAATCCATTATATTTTCCAGCAAAATGAAACGTTACTGCCCTGTTTGTAGAAAAAGCGATGATTCATTCAAGACTTGATCAGGATTTAGCTTCCATAGTTTTTCCTCTGTATTTTATTTATTTAGATTTGATCAATGATTTGTATTTTATCTTAATGTTTTAACTGATCCAGGATAATTGTCTTGTTTTCAGAAAGTAAACTTTCAAGACATTTCATTCTATTTTTACGAATTTAATTCCAGTTAGTAAAAGATCATTTGTATGTACGGAGAAAATATCTGTTAATTCATGTTTCATGAGAAATTATGTATTTTTCTTTAGACACTTTAGTGATTAATTATCGTCACTATGGCAGGTGTTGTCCTCCAGAGTTGGTTTGTCGCTGTGTTTCTAACTCAACAGCTGACCCATCAGGACTTGGACCACAACAGAAACTGCAGAGGTCACACTGAACTCCCAGAATGCCCCTCGCACTCACCTTTCCATGCAGCTCTGCGATGGTAGCGAAGAATGCGCTGTAGTCTCTGGTGGTCGGCCCGACCTTGTTCTCCACAAACTGCCTGATCTTCAGCTCCAGCTCAGCGTTGGCCTTCTCCAGCTCTGCCACCTTGCCCAGGTATGTGGCCAGACGGTCGTTCAGGTTCTGCATGGTGAACTTCCCGTTGCCAATGACGCTATCGTCCATTGCCGCCCCGCCGCCGAATCCTCCGGCTCCACCAAAACATCCACCTGCACCAAAACCTCCGCTTCCACCTGCTCCACCACCCATCCCGTAGCCACCACCGCCCCCGGCAGAGAAGCACCTGCTGGCCTGGGAGACTCTGACGCCACTGCCTCCTGCTCCTCCTGCCATGCTGAATGAGCTCATGCTTCCACCAAAGCATCCACGCCCCGTATTGCCACTGCTGCCCCTAACGGAGCTCCGTGAGGATTTGGTGGAGAACATGGTTCTGAGGTTGGAGTGAAGGAAGGAGGTGTCTGTTGGTCTGTCTTCTCCAGTGGAGGGAACAGGAAAGGAGAGAAGTGAGGAGATACGGATCAGTTGGGCCCTTTTAAAGCTGCTCGGGTGCTGCAGGTGAGGGGCGGGGCCAAGCAGCCACACCTAATGGAATTATTACAGTAGTGCTCTCGGGTTAAATTCTGGTACTTCTACTTCTCATCCCACCTCAGGACCCTCTGCAGGTCTGAGGCTCTGATTGTTTCACAGGGGCATGCCACTGCATTATGTACTTTTATTGTGACACTGACTACAGGAAGTACTCTTACTGTGACATGTCTCTGTCAACACATGAGGGAGTCATTTGCAGGACTCGGTGCAGCTTCAGTGCAGAAAGACTCCTGATCACTTTAAAGTCCTCCCAATCAGCAATCAATGATCTGAATCAGAAAGTGATAAAGTGTCAGATTGAAGTGTGATGTTTGTATGGTAGAAGTTGTGTCACTTTGCTGCCCATCTGGGTTGTTGTGTAACCTCCAGTGAGCGATGTACCTGTCCCTGCTGGCAGCTCAAACACCCCCTGGCACCAAGATCTCACCTGTCACCTGTCGAGGTCTCCCTCAGGAGCTCGCTGTGGGAAAATGCCGTCGGCTGATAAAGGGAGCCAGAAAAGAAGACCTGATGTGCTGCAGTGTGTGTGTGTGTGTGTGTGTGTGTGTGTGTTAACGTTTTTTTGGAGGGGGATGAACACTTCATCAGGAGCAGCAGTTTGTCATCTTATTTGCCCTTAACTCTGACTCATTTCACTGCAGATTCAAGCTGGTTCCCGACTGGGTCCAGGCTGGTTCCTGACTGGTTCTGGGTTGAACCTGTGTTAATCTGCTGAGTTGGCAGATCTGTATGCTGGAGGAATGAAGGGATGATTGATGGGCACAATTCCTCCCTGACGCTGAGTGACAGCAGTGATTTACAGGTGAATGTGTCTCTGCTCGCCAACCTGCAGGTATGTATGTATTAACAGAACCTGAAGTTCAATAGCTGCAGGTGGAGGCTGCGAGCCAACTCCTCTCTTTGTCACTCACTTTGGTTCAACCTGGATTTGATCAGAAACCTTGTTCACATGAGGGGACGTTCAGTCTCCTGAAGGACGCAGAGCCGCTGTCAGAGAAAACCTGTTTGGTTCTGAAGATAAAACGTCGTGAAGCTCAAGTTTGGTCATCAGTTGGTATTTTGCAGATTATTGAAGGACTTTCAGCTGAAGGTGTACAATATAATGAAATATCACTTTGTACAAAGTCAGTCCACTTTAAGTCCAAAGCTCCAGGACCAAGGGCCTCATTTATAAACCTGGCGTACGTCACTTTCCACGCAAAGGTAGTGATTTTTAAAAAACAGACTTGACGGGAGAATGTGCGAACCCCGAAGCAACCTGACGAGCACAATGATCCGAAATATAAATCCAAAGCAACCAAAGAAGCTGCACAGGTAGAAAAGTTGGAATGACTACATAAATTCATGGGGACTCTGACCCATGGCTTTGGGGCCTACGTACAGTTTTATAAATGAGGCCCCAGGACTATGTCAAGACCAAGTCCTGAGCCATGTCCAAAGCACATGATCCCAAGTCCAGGTTCAGTGAGACGCTTTTCAGGGAAGTTCAGATCATGGATCCAGGGTCCAGTCAGCTGAGATGGAGATGTTCCCCCCAAAGGGCATCAGTGGGTGATCAACAGTTAGGAGGATCTGTAGATTCAGTTTGAAATAGTCATGGTTCCTTCCACCTCCAGTCGTTGGTGCCCTCCACCCTGAACGGTGACCACGCCTCAGCTCTGAATGAGGCTTAAGCTCATTAAACTGTCAGTCAGTCACCAAATCCCAGGAGGTATAACTTGTTATTTCTCTCCAAGTCACAACAGAGACCAGATCAGGAGAGGAGCCTTCAAAGAGGTTGGACCGTTCTGTCCACGGTCTTTTAGACTGAAGGTCACGGGGGAGACAGCCTCCGGCCCAGATCAGGCAGCAAGGGTTGGACCAGAGCAGGAAGTGGAAACAAAGTGCAGGTTTGTACCTCTCGGCCCATTTCAGTAAAACATGATTCAACTCAAAACATCTAAAGCAAAATAAAGACACTTTAGACGACATTTATTTATTTTCCCAAAGAACAAAATGATTCGTTTGACGCTGTAAACTCTGACCCGTACGGGCAGCAACAGACTCGTCGGATCTGGTTAGAATGACCTCCTGCTGGAGGGTTAACGTGTGATCACATGGTCTCTCTGGGTAATGTAGTCAATGTACGACACATTCAAACCTGTGATGGAGCAGCAGAAAAGAGCTACATCACTTCAGGAAACATTCGTTAACCAAACAACAAATGTTTTTTGTGAAGATGTGCTGTTAATCAACTGAATAACGATGGACGCTGCCTCTTTGACATCACCCTCAGCTGCTCCACCGGCGCCATCTGCACGGGGTCTGACTCACAGCTAATCAATCCCCCATCACTTAACCTTGTCAAACAGGAAACAGCTGAGTTCTCTGAATTCTCCCCCTCAGTCGTCATGAAGGAAGATCTGATCTTCAGAGACCAGAACAGTTTCTGTTCCGGGCTGGAACCAGGCTGAGTTCTCCTGTTGAATACCAAGATGGGAGTGGATGAGACTGACTCAGTGCTGGACTCTGGTGGTCTGTGGAGGACCTGCAGATTCAGTTTAATGTGCAGACCTGGTTGGGATTGACTAATAATCCAGTCAATGAGGGGCCTGCCATGGTGTGAAGTTCTTTTTAACTACTTTGGCACAGTCAGAGCTTTTAGCCGTTGGCCATTACCTCCTCCCTCAGAGCAGCTAACAGGTCACTCAGTTTTTTGGTGAAATTATAGCAGGACGCCTGGGGGGAACTGGGGGGTGTGGCTGCAGATTAATGAAACTACTTTCAGCCTTTACTGAAGCTTCTGGGAAGCTGCCAGACTGCTGCAAGCTGAAACAACAACCAACGTTCATTATGAGATCACATCATACAGTCTCATTCATCAAGAGGAGCATCAGCTGCTTTCACAAGGCTGAAGGTCAGTTGGAGGTCAAGACTTTAAAGACCATTACGGTCTTTGAAGTGGACCAAAAACAAGGGTTCACATTAAGGGGCGTGGTCACTGTGTGATTGGCAGGTTGATAAAATGATGAAGATTAAGTAATATTTTATTGCTTCAAAATTCACAATATGGTGATATGAGCCATTTTGATCCCATAAAGTGAAAATGACTAAAAGAGGATTTAGTGTTGTCTCCTCCAGGCTTCCGTAGACTCCTCTGATGCTGCAGGTCAGTCAGTCAGCTTCAGGCAGACTTCATTGATCAGTACACAAAACTAAATGCAACAAACAGGCAGATCCTGCAGAAACTTTAATAGAAACAATATGTTTTGTGTGAGAAAACTAACACCTTTGAATTCCCATCATGCAATGTCTCCTAAAAGAGGCGTGAAAAGAGCAGAGTTAGTTTATAATGTGCAGGTACAATGAGGAATGAAGCCCAGAGGGCCGAGAGGGAACTTCTCTCCTCTGATGAAGGGAAATTGCTTTGCTGATGGCAGGCATGAAGCGGCCTGCAAACCTGCAGCTGCCAAAACACCCCCAGCTTTAAATCTTTGTCTTTGGGGGGGGGGGGACGACTCAAGAATGAAGCTAGAGCATGGACCTGGAGGCCAAAACAACAAGGTCAGTGATCTGGTTACACTGTCAGACCAGCAGATGGTCGGGTCCTAACAGGGACCTGACCATCGCAGGGGGCAGCAGCTTCACTCAGGGACGGGGACGGATGAGGACAAACACACAGACCCTCTGAGAAAAACCTGATCCAGAATCCACAGCTCTGAGACTCGAGTTTTCCTTCTAGTTCCTCACAAGGCCTCAACCAAAGACACAGAACAAGACAGGAAGGCCCTCAGGACCCAAACAAAGTCCAGACTGAGGACCTGAAGGGGACAGTTCACAGACATGTCCAGTCCAATCAGACAGGAGGTCTGAGACAAACTGGTCTTTACTGAATTTGAGTCCAGAGCAGGTCAGCTCCTTCTAATGTGGTATCAAAAGAACAAGATGGCTGACCGAAAATCATCAGACTGGAAGTCACCGCTGAAGGTGGTGGCCACGCCCACCCAGGAGACAGGAGGTGTAAACAACATCATCCCATTGGGTGTGGTGGTGTTGGGGTGTCTGGTTCGATTCCAAGACTGTTACAGTTAATAGTCATCCACATTGTGTTGACTCTTCTGGGCCAGGTGGACGGATGTCTGAGATTATCTGAGACTTTGTTATCAGAACAAGCTTTTATGTTTTCTATCTGAATATTTTATTACTGACAGAGAAAAGAAAACAAAAACAAATGGTGATGATAATGATTGTTGAGTCAGATCTTTATTTTCATGGCAGTGAAACCTGAACACAGATGAAGGATAATTTTGAATTCCTCTATTTTTAATCAGAATTATGATATAACATTACTTCCTCTTTTAATGGGGGTGGGGCTTCAGATTAAAGTGATACACACACTCTCTTTATTGACTCTGAGTCAGGTTCTCAAATGAACATTGGTGATGAAGATGACGATGATGACCCTCAGCTGATTCGTCTTGTGCGGCGGCTCAAGACGTCAGGACGGAGGAGGACTTGGACGAGGTGGAGGACACCACCTTCCCATCAACCACCTCCTCCACCACTGTCACCACCCGCCTGGTCGTGGTGGACGAGGAGCTGCTGACACTGTCGACCAATCGGAGAACAGGGGTTAGTTTCAGTTCTTTAATCATCACTATTGTTATTTTTATCTAGTAAACTATTTATGGTTTGTTTACCGTTTATTTCCTGACTCTGAAAGAATTTAAGTAATCTTAATTTCTCATGTTGCTGAACTGACAGTTGTCATCAAGCTCTGTACTCCCAATCCTGATTGGGTGGTTCAGTCTGTCAATCACACAGTAGCCCCACCCCTCTTTCCTGCTCTGTTTCACTCTAAATGGAGCATCATTTAAAAAATGAACATCGTGTTGTGTTGAAGACTGTAAACTAGAGACTGAGACCATAAACTCATCAGAGAGGAGGAGGGACATTTTCCCATAGACTTCAGTATAAAGGAGCAGGGACATTTTCCCATTGACTTCAGTATAAAGGAGGAGGAGCAGGGACATGTTCCCATAGACTTCAGTATAAAGGAGCAGGGACATTTTCCCATTGACTTCAGTATAAAGGAGGAGGAGCAGGGACATTTTCCCATAGACTTCAGTATAAAGGAGCAGGGACATTTTCCCATTGACTTCAGTATAAAGGAGGAGGGACATTTTCCCATAGACTTCAGTATAAAGGAGGAGGAGGGACATTTTCCCATAGACTTCAGTACAAAGGAGCAGGGACATTTTCCCATAGACTTCAGTATAAAGGAGGAGGAGGGACATTTTCCCATTGACTTCAGTATAAAGGAGCAGGGACATTTTCCCATAGACTTCAGTATAAAGGAGCAGGGACATTTTCCCATAGACTTCAGTATAAAGGAGGAGGGACATTTTCCCATAGACTTCAGTATAAAGGAGGAGGAGGGACATTTTCCCATAGACTTCAGTATAAAGGAGGAGGGACATTTTCCCATAGACTTCAGTATAAAGGAGGAGCAGGGACATTTTCCCATAGACTTCAGTATAAAGGAGGAGGAGGGACATTTTCCCATAGACTTCAATATGAAGGAGGAGGAGGGACATTTTCCCATAGACTTCAGTATAAAGGAGGAGGAGGGACATTTTCCCATAGACTTCAGTATAAAGGAGGAGGAGGGACATTTTCCCATTGACTTCAGTATAAAGGAGGAGCAGGGACATTTTCCCATTGACTCAGTATAAAGGAGCAGGGACATTTTCCCATTGACTTCAGTATAAAGGAGGAGGAGGGACATGTTCCCATTGACTTCAGTATAAAGGAGGAGGAGGGACATGTTCCCATTGACTTCAGTATAAAGGAGGAGGGACATTTTCCCATTGACTTCAGTATAAAGGAGGAGGAGCAGGGACATTTTCCCATTGACTTCAGTATAAAGGAGCAGGGACATTTTCCCATTGACTTCAGTATAAAGGAGCAGGGACATTTTCCCATTGACTTCAGTATAAAGGAGCAGGGACATTTTCCCATTGACTTCAGTATAAAGGAGGAGGAGGGACATTTTCCCATTGACTTCAGTATAAAGGAGGAGGAGCAGGGACATTTTCCCATTGACTTCAGTATAAAGGAGCAGGGACATTTTCCCATAGACTTCAGTATAAAGGAGGAGGAGCAGGGACATTTTCCCATTGACTTCAGTATAAAGGAGCAGGGACATTTTCCCATTGACTTCAGTATAAAGGAGCAGGGACATTTTCCCATTGACTTCAGTATAAAGGTGGAGCAGGGACATTTTCCCATTGACTTCAGTATAAAGGAGGAGGAGCAGGGACATTTTCCCATAGACTTCAGTATAAAGGAGCAGGGACATTTTCCCATTGACTTCAGTATAAAGGTGGAGCAGGGACATTTTCCCATTGACTTCAGTATAAAGGAGGAGGAGCAGGGACATTTTCCCATAGACTTCAGTATAAAGGAGCAGGGACATTTTCCCATTGACTTCAGTATAAAGGAGCAGGGACATTTTCCCATTGACTTCAGTATAAAGGAGCAGGGACATTTTCCCATAGACTTCAGTATAAAGGAGGAGGAGGGACATTTTCCCATTGACTTCAGTATAAAGGAGGAGCAGGGACATTTTCCCATTGACTTCAGTATAAAGGAGGAGGAGCAGGGACATTTTCCCATTGACTTCAGTATAAAGGAGGAGGAGCAGGGACATTTTCCCATTGACTTCAGTATAAAGGAGCAGGGACATTTTCCCATAGACTTCAGTATAAAGGAGCAGGGACATTTTCCCATTGACTTCAGTATAAAGGAGCAGGGACATTTTCCCATTGACTTCAGTATAAAGGAGCAGGGACATTTTCCCATAGACTTCAGTATAAAGGAGGAGGAGGGACATTTTCCCATTGACTTCAGTATAAAGGAGGAGCAGGGACATTTTCCCATTGACTTCAGTATAAAGGAGGAGGAGCAGGGACATTTTCCCATTGACTTCAGTATAAAGGAGGAGGAGCAGGGACATTTTCCCATTGACTTCAGTATAAAGGAGCAGGGACATTTTCCCATTGACTTCAGTATAAAGGAGCAGGGACATTTTCCCATTGACTTCAGTATAAAGGTGGAGCAGGGACATTTTCCCATAGACTTCAGTATAAAGGAGGAGGAGCAGGGACATTTTCCCATTGACTTCAGTATAAAGGAGGAGGAGCAGGGACATTTTCCCATTGACTTCAGTATAAAGGAGGAGCAGGGACATTTTCCCATAGACTTCAGTATAAAGGAGCAGGGACATTTTCCCATAGACTTCAGTATAAAGGAGCAGGGACATTTTCCCATTGACTTCAGTATAAAGGAGGAGCAGGGACATTTTCCCATTGACTTCAGTATAAAGGAGTCTCACCTTACACCACCCTCTCCGTCCAGCAGCCTCCTGTACTCAGTGATCTCCATCTCCAGCCTGGTCTTGATGTCCAGCAGTGTCTGGTACTCCTGTCCCTGCCTCTCCAGGTCGGCCCTCAGCTGCACCAGCTGCTCCTCCAGCATCAGGACCTGCAGGTGAAGAAGAAGAAGTCTGAGAATCGTTCCTTCAGCTCTGGAGGATCGGAGGAACCAGGTGGGACCGGCTCACCTGCGTCTGGTATCCTGAGAGCTGCGTGGCGTAACGGCTCTGAGTCTCCATCAGAGACGCCTCCAGTGACGCTTTCTGCACAGGAAACACAGAGACTATCAGAATAAAAGTCTGCCGCCGTTGAGAAAAAACAGTCACGTGACCCTCACCAAGCCCAACATGGACTGCAGCTCGACCTCCAGAGACTGCAGTGTCCGTTTGACCTCTTTGACCTCTGTCCTGGACGTCTGCAGGGTGGCGGTCTGGGTGACCACCTCTTTGGTCACGGCCTCCGACTGCACACACAGTTCAAGGTTACGTCGGAAACACAACATGTCAAACCGATGACCGTGGACGATCGGACACGGGGGGGGGGGGGGGGGGGGGTCACCTTGGCCTGGAACCAGTTCTCCAGCTCCCTCTGGTTCTTGGCGGTGATGGCCTCGTAGTGCTCCCTGATCTCAGCCAACACCTTGTTGAGGTCTTCTGCTGGAGCGGCGTCCACCTCCACGCTGACCTGACCGCTCATCTGAGTTCTCATGGCCAGCAGCTCCTGTAAATCATTCAACATCTGTGAGTCCAGATCCAGCTGGAGAAACAGTCCAGACTCTACAGCAGCTGGTTCTGATCCAGGAAGTCAAAGTGAACTCATTTCTCCTTAAACTTCAGATCAGCTGTAGAACAACCCAACTTTTCTTTGGTCATTCTGCTTCAGGAGAAGAAGGAGTTAGTTAGTCTGCTGCAGTTAAACTGATGATGGATCCGGTTTGTAAAAGTCCTTCACCTCCTCGTGGTTCTTCTTCAGGAAGAGCAGCTCCTCCTTCAGACCTTCGATCTGCATCTCCAGGTCGGCCCTGGTCAGAGTCAGCTCGTCCAGGACTCTCCTCAGTCCGGCGATGTCGGCCTCCACCGACTGACGCATGGCCAGCTCGTTCTCATACCTGCAGGACGGGAGGGAGGAGACAATAAGACTAACACAACAACTACACAACATGGTGTCATGAAGCTGAATATTCTTTCTAAATGTTATATCTTAATACGACTTCTGAAAACTGTTGATATTTTTTCACATTTAAATTTTTCTGTTTCAAATAAATTTCAGAGTAACATGAAATGTAAAAAAGTCCTATAACAATAATTTAAACTCAATATGTTCAAATACAAATACATGTTTTCAACACATCAGCCTGAGTCAACTTAACCGACCTCCAGACCCTCAGACCTCCAGACCCCCAGACCTCCAGACCCCCAGACCCCCAGACCCTCAGACCCTCAGACCTCCAGACCCTCAGACCCTCAGACCTCCAGACCCTCAGACCTCCAGACCTCCAGACCCCCAGACCCCCAGACTCTCAGACCTCCAGACCCCCAGACCTCCAGACCCTCAGACCCTCAGACCCCCAGACCTCCAGACCCTCAGACCCCCAGACCTCCAGACCCCCAGACCCCCAGACCCTCAGACCCTCAGACCCCCAGACTCTCAGACTCTCAGACCTCCAGACCCCCAGACCTCCAGACCCCCAGACCCCCAGACCCTCAGACCCTCAGACCTCCAGACCAGTTCAGTCCATCAGAAATGTTGACGGGTGATTTGTCATCAAAAAGCAGCATTTTCAGGACAAACAGGTTTCTGATGCCAGTGAAGGTTTGAGGAGACGCTGTCCAGCTGCATGATGGGACTTGTATTCTATCCATTTGTTATCAGTGGACCGTTTTATTGGCCTGTCAGTGTTTCATGTCAACATGTTGCTGTGGTTTCATTCACTGTTTTTGACACTTTCACTCACAGATGTGTCTGATCAGGTCTGTTCTGGTTAGATACAGTCTAATGTGGTCTGATATGTCTATAAAGGGCGGGGCTTCAGACTCACTTGATCCTGAAGTCGTCGGCAGCCAGGCGGGCGTTGTCGATGCTGAGGTGGACGGCTCCGTTCACCCGAATGGCGTCTTGAATCTGGAGACAGTGTCCATCTTAACTCAGTTAGAGTCGTGATGTTTCATTACAAACATTTCAGCTGTAATTTGAGTGAATAATGATGAATTTTCAAAAATACGTTAATTTCCATTAATGTTCTTGTTTTTTGCTTCAATAGCAATGAAGTCTATGAAATCCATAAAAATTTGTCTCGATTTTCTTTTTCAGTGAAACAAAAAGTGCAGAATAAAAGAAAAGAGACACGGAGGAGGAGAAATAAAAAGAAATAAAAATCTAAATTCTACTTTGAAGTTTGATTAATTTTGGTAAAATCACCGACACGTCTGTGTTGATTATTTAAGATATGAAGTTTGAAAGAAACTTTATTGCTTCAATCACTTTTCAAGTTAAAGTTTGACTTTATTTCCTGTTTCTAAACTTTGATTTCATTCATTCCAGGAAAACATGATTTTTCTGCTGCACCTTTTCTCTGAGGAAAAGGACGGTTTACCTTGCCAGTGATGTCAGAGATGGTAGCGAAGAAGGCGCTGTAGTCTCTGGTGGTCGGCCCAACCTTGTTCTCCACAAACTGCCTGATCTTCAGCTCCAGCTCAGCGTTGGCCTTCTCCAGAGAGTGGACCTTGACCAGGTAGGTGGCCAGACGGTCATTCAGGTTCTGCATGGCGAACTTCTCGTTGCCGATGAGACTGTCGTCCATGCCGGAGACGCCACAGCTGAAGGAGGACGAGTAGCCGCCACCATGGCTGGCGCTGAGGCGGCTGCCCACGGTGGCCGAGGAGATGCGGACGTTGGAGCCCCCTGCGCCACCGTACACGCTGCCAGCCCTGACGGAGGAGATCCGCCTGCTGCCGCCGGAGGTGCCCATGGAGGACCTGATGGACATGGAGGAGCTGGACATGAAGGCCATGGTGGATGCTGCCTGTCTACTGGAGAGAGAGGAGAGTGAAGAGCTGTGGGACGGCCTCCTATTTAAACCTCTGCAGTCCCAGCTGTCAATCACTCAGCAAATACCTGGATGGCAGGTGCAGTAGGGAGCAGGTATATGTCGCAGGCGTGGCAGGGGATGGTCAGGGAAATATGCAACCTTCAAACCTGATTACCTGCATGACAGCAGAGGACTTGTTAACAGGGGAAGGTCTGCCAAACCTCTAGGGTCTGTTCAACCTTTGGCCTGAAGTCAAAGTGATGCTGCTACAACAGGCAGCAGAAAGCAGAAGTCAGTGGAGGGAACCCTGTAAATGTCAGTTTGTTTGGCACCGACAGCAGGTTGAAGGTAATGGAGGCCTATAAAGACCACTTTCTTCTCTTTGCGTTGTGTTGACAAAGTTTTCTGAGGCGACAAGGAACCTGCAGGGTGAAATCAGAACCAGCATTCAGGCAGAAATGAAATAAGCAACAGACACAAGATTTATCACTTCCAGGGAATCAGAGAGGAGGAGATTTAAACCGTCTGATGGTCCCAAAGTTTCTCCTGAAACCAAATCAACAAGAACAGAGAGAAACTAACACAAACGAAAGTCAGCAGAAATCTAAACCCCATCCTGTGTGTTGTGAAAGAGCGCTGATGTTTGGTGTTGGTTGTTTTTCAAGGCTCAGACAAAAACATCCTCTTCATCATCCTCATGGATGAACTTCCTGAGTCTCCCTCTGAGTTATTATTATTATTATTATTATTATAAAACAGTCAACTGGACCTTCCAGCAAAGTCATGAGCTTAAAGTGTCTCCTCCTCTTTCTGGACTTTCAAAATAAATGTTAGTCTTAATTTAAGGCGAGTCTGGTGCTGAGCCAGGATATTAAAGACAAAGAGTCTTTTCAGTTAATGAACGTCCAGTTGATAAATAATCAGCCGTCAGTCTGAGCTGAAGCCTCCAGTTAATTTATCCATCGGCCATCTCAGTTTTTAAATCAGTAGCCCCGCCCCCTAATCCATCCCCTGTTTTTCTGGTTTATTTTCCTCTAAATGGGAGCATCATTTAAAAAATTAACAACATGTTGTATTGAGGCAGCACCGCAACATAGCGGTTAGCGCTCACAACAAGGAGGTCCTGGGTTCGGTTCCCGGCCTGGGGCCTTTCTGTGTGGAGTCTCCAAAGACATCATGTTTGGGTTCATTGGTGACTCTAAACTGTCCGTAGGTCTGAGTGTGAGTGTGACTTCAATATAAAGGAGGAGGAGGGACATTTTCCCATAGACTTCAATATAAGGGAGGAGGAGGGACATTTTCCCATAGACTTCAATATAAGGGAGGAGGAGGGACATTTTCCCATAGACTTCAATATAAGGGAGGAGGAGGGACATTTTCCCATAGACTTCAATATAAGGGAGGAGGAGGGACATTTTCCCATAGACTTCAATATAAGGGAGGAGGAGGGACATTTTCCCATAGACTTCAGTATAAAGGAGGAGGAGGGACATTTTCCCATAGACTTCAATATAAAGGAGGAGGAGGGACATTTTCCCATAGACTTCAATATAAGGGAGGAGGAGGAGGGACATTTTCCCATAGACTTCAATATAAAGGAGGAGGAGGGACATTTTCCCATAGACTTCAGTATAAAGGAGGAGGAGGAGGGACATTTTCCCATAGACTTCAGTACAGTCCAGGTCCAGGTTTAGAGACAGTTTGTTTTCTTCCACTCTCAGACCTCTCACCTGGTCCCCCCCCTGGTGGTATCAGTGCTGATTGTTTTCTTTCTCTCCGTTCAGTAACTTCTGTTTGAACAGCTTCACTTCGGCTTGTGTTTTTCTACCTCGCCTCATTCCAGCCTTTGTCAAAGCTCAGTTCTTCTCACAGTGGCTCGTCTTTCATGGCCATGGCCCATAACGCCTAGTTCAACAATCCACACAGAGAGCTACTCAAATCAATTCCCCCCAACGCTCGGGGTGACAGTGAATGTCAGAAGCCATGTGACCAAACCTGTTTCTACACCCTTTTCCTGATCTTGCGTCCTCTATGGCTTCCTGCCGATGTGAAGCATCGAAGCTTGACGAGCCGACGACAGACGCTGCGGCCCAGAGCCAAACCAGAGACTCAGCCGGTCTCTGAAAACCTGGTCCGGCTTAGATCAGCGGCCAAAACACAGACTGATGTTCCTCTTCAGGTGTGTGAGCTGCGCAGAACGTCTACCTGCAGAACTGGACTCTAAAAGTCAGCAAACAGCAATCTGAAACCTTTAATTAAGAAGGTGATGGACTGTCAGTGAATATTTCAGAAGCTGTTCACACACAATCCTTCAGCTCCGTTAAAAAGGTTTAGCCCCAAAGTTAGCTCAGACATTTACAGACATTACATCATATGAACATTAAGGAAGCTGTTTCTCATTCAACCAGCTGGTTGTTTTAAAAAGTGTATTTTTATTAAACAAGCACACGCCCAGTTTTTTTTTTTATTGGAGCTATTTTCACGTCACTGAGCTCATTATTCAGACATTCAGAAATCAATACGTTATAAATGAGGTACTTTTATTTGTTCAGCACATTTCAGAGTAACTGAAAGTGCTAAAGTGAAGATTTACAAGAAAATGTTCCATTATTTACTAAACATTAAAATAAGTGACAATAAATACAAAAAGGTGGATTATAATGAGATGAATAATAATAATAAACCTCAGAACAACAAGAACATATCAAATAAAGTCCTAAACTCTGTGTTTTTAATCTCATCTGGAGGCTCCAAAGGAAATTTCTTCAGATCTCGGCTGCCTCTTGGTGGTGAAATGACGTCTTTACTGTACAACAAGAACAAAGTTTCCTCTCAAATGTCTCAGAGTTTTATTTATAGTAATTAGTTTGGATGAAACTGCAACGTTAGAATGTTCTTTATGGTTCGTTTATCAGAGTCGATATTTTCATGGGTTTTATTTGTGTTGCTGGGAAAGAGCTCAGTTTAATTCCAGGTTAAACAATCTATAAAGTTTCTGCAGTGGATTAAAAACTTTCTTAGATTTAATAAAATAAATGTAAAGCATCTGATTGGTCAGTAAAACTGGAAATGGAGCCACACAAACAACGTCAGACTTCATCGGTTCAGTTTACAGACGTTCATGTTCTGTCTGATTGATGGAGAGCACGAAGGCTGCGTTTCCTCCAGAAGTGACGTCGATCCGAATGAATCAGAGGATTCAGCAGCTGGAAGCTCCGGCCCACAAGATGGCGCCACAAACCTGCGACATGCTGTGAAGTCTTCTCTTCCGTTACGTTCATTTAACTCTTGTAAATATACATTAATGTTTTACATTTAATTTAAAATGTGTAAATTATCTTTAAATCACAAAACAGAGCTTTACGTCTTTCTGCTGCTGTCCCTGAAGAGGACGAGCAGATGGAGGACCGACATGTTGCTGCAGGTCAGCTGATTGTTGGTCCTGGTCTGGTGGTCCTGGTCTAGTGGTCCTGGTCTAGTGGTCCTGATCTGATGGTCCTGATCTGATGGTCCTGGTCTGGTGGTCCTGGTCTGATGGTCCTGGTCTAGTGGTCCTGATCTGATGGTCCTGGTCTGGTGGTCCTGGTCTGGTGGTCCTGGTCTGATGGTCCTGGTCTAGTGGTCCTGATCTGATGGTCCTGGTCTGGTGGTCCTGGTCTGGTGGTCCTGGTCTAGTGGTCCTGATCTGATGGTCCTGGTCTGGTGGTCCTGGTCTGGTGGTCCTGGTCTGGTGGTCCTGATCTGATGGTCCTGGTCTAGTGGTCCTGATCTGATGGTCCTGGTCTGGTGGTCCTGGTCTGGTGGTCCTGGTCTGATGGTCCTGGTCTAGTGGTCCTGATCTGATGGTCCTGGTCTGGTGGTCCTGATCTGGTGGTCCTGGTCTGGTGGTCCTGATCTGATGGTCCTGGTCTAGTGGTCCTGATCTGATGGTCCTGGTCTGGTGGTCCTGGTCTGGTGGTCCTTGTCTGATGGTCCTGGTCTAGTGGTCCTGGTCTAGTGGTCCTGATCTGATGGTCCTGATCTGATGGTCCTGGTCTGGTGGTCCTGGTCTGTTGGTGTTGGTCTGGTGGTCCTGGTCTGTTGGTGTTGGTCTGATGGTCCTGATCTGGTGGTCCTGGTCTGGTGGTCCTGATCTGATGGTCCTGGTCTGGTGGTCCTGGTCTGGTGGTCCTGATCTGGTGGTCCTGATCTGATGGTCCTGGTCTGCCTTTTATCTCTTGAGCCCCCTGATTGTGTGTGCACGGCCCTGCTGATAGTCCAGGTCCACCTAAGTCCAGGACTTAAGGAGGACTGTAGAAATAATAGATTGGGTTACTGATACTTTTCATCAGTATTCAGGTTCTTGTTGCTTCAGTCTGGGTTGTTGTTGTTTCTGTTTATTCATGTTTAAATGTGTTCATGTAAACACACAGAGTCTGAATATTCAAATAATGGTGACAAAGTCAACAGACACACACACACACACACGTTTCAGTTCATCAGACATTTTATTTGTGTGTTTCTGAGAACGGTTGTCGTCTTGTCGTCTCACTGACTCCCAGTTTTGGAGGTGACTTCTTCACCGTCGACTATTTCTTTAGTGATGATCAGAACTTTACGAGTTGTGGTGGAGGACGTACTGCAGGGCAACACAACACAACACAACACAACACAACTGGTCAGTTCATTTCAACATCATATTTAAATTGAAGTTACTAAATTTGATTCATGCACAAAGAAAAACAAAAACATTTTAACTTACAAATTATAAAGTCACATGCAATTTATTTATCATTGTGTCATCTAAATATCCCTCCTGATCCCCCTCTGATCCCTCTGATCCCCCTCTGATCCCTCTCTGATCCCCCTCTGATCCCTCTGATCCCCCTCTGATCCCTCTGATCCCTCTGATCCCTCTGATCCCTCTGATCCCCCTCTGATCCCCCTCTGATCCCTCTGATCCCTCTGATCCCCCTCTGATCCCTCTGATCCCTCTCTGATCCCCCTCTGATCCCTCTGATCCCTCTGATCCCTCTGATCCCCCTCTGATCCCTCTGATCCCCCTCTGATCCCTCTGATCCCCCTCTGATCCCCCTCTGATCCCCCTCTGATCCCTCTGATCCCTCTGATCCCCCTCTGATCCCTCTGATCCCTCTCTGATCCCCCTCTGATCCCTCTGATCCCCCTCTGATCCCTCTGATCCCCCTCTGATCCCTCTGATCCCCCTCTGATCCTTCCTGATCCCTCCTGATCCTTCCTGATCCTTCCTGATCCCTCCCGATCCTTCCTGATCCTTCCTGATCCCTCCTGATCCCTCTGATCCCCCTCTGATCCCTCTGATCCCTCTGATCCCCCTCTGATCCCTCTGATCCCTCTGATCCCTCTGATCCCTCTGATCCCCCTCTGATCCCTCTGATCCCTCTGATCCCTCTGATCCCTCTGATCCCTCTGATCCCCCTCTGATCCCTCTGATCCCCCTCTGATCCCTCTGATCCCTCTGATCCCTCTGATCCCTCTGATCCCTCTGATCCCCCTCTGATCCCTCTGATCCCTCTGATCCCTCTGATCCCTCTGATCCCCCTCTGATCCCTCTGATCCCCCTCTGATCCCCCTCTGATCCTTCCTGATCCCTCCTGATCCCAGTGTGGACTGGTGGACTCACTTCATCAGCTCTCCGTCCAGCAGCCTCCTGTACTCAGTGATCTCCATCTCCAGCCTGGTCTTGGTGTCCAGCAGAATCTGGTACTCATGTCCCTGCCTCTCCAGGTCGGCCCTCAGCTGAGCCAGCTGCTCCTCCAAAGAGGACACCTGTCTCTGGTAGCTCGCCAACATGGCGGCGTACCTGCTCTGGGTGTCGGCGAGGGATCCCTCCAGAGACGCTTTCTGACAGGGAGAAGAAACAGCGTCAGAAGATTCACAGACTGGTGATTCAAACAGAGCAGAGACCAGGACCTGGTCAACCCACCATGCTGAGCTGAGCCTGGAGCTCGATCTCCAGACTCTGCAGTGAGCGTTTGACCTCTGTGACCTCGGAGCGAGACGACTGGAGAGACTCGGTGCTCACGGCGACCTCCTTGTTGAGCTCATCAGACTAAAAAGACCAAACAGGAGAGAAAAACATCTGATTTACCATCTGAGGAGACACTTCCTGTGGACTGAAGTAGGTGAAATCAACTTTATTACTGTTCACTCTTCTGCCTTCAGGTTCCCACAATGCTTTGCTGTGATAAGCTCACCTTGGCCTGGAACCAGGACTCCAGGTCTCTGCGGTTCTTGGCAGCCACGGTCTCGTAGTGTTCTCTGATTCCGGCCATGACGGTGGACAGGTCTTGCTGAGGAGCGGCGTCCACCTCCACGTTGACCTGACCCCCCATGTGGGCCCGGAGAACCAGCAGGTCCTGCAGGAAGACACGCCCACATCAGCAAAGAGGTATGATGATGAGAAACAGTCATTGTTTAAAATGGCCTCCCGCCGACCTCCTCGTGGTTCTTCTTGAGCTGGATCAGCTCGTCCTTCAGAGCCTCGATCTGCATCTCCAGGTCAGACCTTCCCAGAGTCAGCTCGTCCAGGACTCTCCTCAGCCCGGCGATGTCGGCCTCCACACCCTGACGCATGGCCAGCTCGTTCTCATACCTGCACAGCAGCATCACACACATCAGCCGACTGAACCGACCAGGATTTATGCTAAGCTAAGCTAACTAGCTTTCTGAATATACCACAGAGACAAAAACATGAATGCTGCAGTTTCTGAAACTCCAGAATTCCAACACTCACTTGACCCTGAAGTCGTCAGCAGCCAGTTTGGCGTTATCAATGGCGAGGTACAGGGATCCATTAGTCCGGGTGGCGTCTAAGATCTGGAAGCAGAAGGAGGTCAGAGTTAATTTGGCTTCAAGTAAAATCTGTTCCTGTTTTACATAAAGTATCCAAACCCTGACTCAGAAGAGATGAAACTAAACAAATTATAGTCAAATTTCCTCTTAGTGTTTCAGTGGTGGACTGTTCTCATGCAAAACCAGGTCTGGAGTCCGAGTCCTGCAGCTGCAGGCAGTCTGGTCTGGTTTGGGTGTGGCTGCAGCAACATTCATAGGACGTCTCATGTCAGTGAGGACAGAGG
Source organism: Remorina albescens (assembly GCA_034769265.1). Taxonomy (NCBI): domain Eukaryota; kingdom Metazoa; phylum Chordata; class Actinopteri; order Carangiformes; family Echeneidae; genus Remorina; species Remorina albescens. The sequence goes on from CM068493.1 coordinate 338,488, forward strand.
ACACAAAGCTTTTGGACAAATGTGCTAGCTTCAGTTTCACACAGCTTTTGTTCACATGAGCTCAGTTTCCAGACTCTGATCAGAACCTGGTCTCACCTGGTCCTGCAGGCCACTGATGACGGCCTTGAAGCCGGTGCAGTCGTGGGCCTCGGGTTTGGTCTTGTTCTCCAGGAACTGCCTGATTTTCAGCTCCAGATCGGCATTGGCCTTCTCCAGGTTGCGGACCTTGTCCAGGTAGGACGCCAGCCGGTCGTTCAGGTTCTGCATGGCCATCTTCTTGTTGTCGGAGATGTCGATCGCGTCAGACAGGTTGAAGCTGCCTGCCGTGGCGACTCCGGCTGCAGATGCAGAAGAGAAGCTTCGGGGAGCGCTCATGCTGGAGATGCGGACCCCGGAGCCTCCGGCACCGCCGTACACGCTGGGGGCCCTCAGGGAGCCGAGACGGTTTCCGCTGGAGAAGGTGACGGAGCGAGAGTAGGAGGCCATGGTGGAGGAGGTTACCTGCTCTGGATGGAGAGGAGGGAATGCAGCAGAGGTTGAACTCAGCTCCTTTTATGCCTCTTTAAAGTGAGGAAGTGGTTGAATGTCCGGCCCCCACCAGTGGCCTCAAGGCCTGATGACAAAGAGCCGAGACCCCCCCCCCCCCAAAGAATGTCAGCAGGAATTTAAAGTGGCAGCTTGTTGCTCAACAGCAGATGTGAATGTTTGTTCTGTGTTATCTTCTCTGATCTAATCAAAACTAATCTGCAGTTCAAACCCTCGACCCTCTTCAGTCTCCAGCTGGATTCCTCTGCAGGTCCAGACCTGCATGCAGACCACATCAGACCCCCCCCCTCCTTTTGTTGTGTAACCAAACAGTAAAATGCCTCTGAGCAGCTCACTGTGACGGACACTTTCAGTCTGAAGTTTGGTGGAATATATTTATATAAACATTTATTTTCATGCTTTACTGAATCATTTAAACATTAAATTTAATTGGTGGAGCCTAAAATCATTCAAGTGCTTTCTTCCCATCTCAAAACTGTTTGAAGACTGAAGATCCAGTTCGATCCGGTTCAGAAAACCCGACACTGTGTCAGCTACGGCCACTTACCAGCCGACAAACTGCTCTGCTCTGATCAAAGATCAGTCCAAACTATTTTTTAAATTCAGATGTTCAGGTGTTTTTCTCTTTTAGAATCATGTGTTGTGTTTTCTTGTGCGGCTCTGACTCCGACAGTAAAACCAGTTTGTGTTTAATCAGCTGACTTCAGCTTTGAGGTCGTTTGTGTTTCAGTGAAACAGTTTTGGAAAATTAAATCTTTCAGGACCTGAATCTTAAAGTTGGAGGTTTTCAAAGCATCATTTTTGTTCAGTTAAATTTTTGTAGTTGAAACACATTTAAAATATATTTTAATATATTTTGATGTTAATAATGTTGAGATATCTTTTCAGCTCAGAGATTCAAATATTATTAACTTATTTACTTTTAAAAAAAGAAACAAGAGACAACTTTTATTTTGAAGCACATCAGCAGACTTTTATTTTTGTGACAGCAGTGAGGACTTCCTCTCCCTGTAGGGGGCTCAGGGTACCTCTCTGACGCTCTCCTTGGAGCTGACCACCTTCCCGTTCTCCAACTCCTCAACGACTGTGATCACCATCTGTTTGGTGGAGCAGGACTAGGCGGAGGAGGCCTTGGCGGAGGAGGACATGACACTGCAGGAGAAAGATGATCATCAGAATAAAATGAAACTTCGATCTCGTGGTAATTTATTAGCTTCTTTTGTTGTTGAACTTTTGTCGCTCCATTTTGCTCTCACCTTCCACCACCCTGTCCGTCCAGCAGCCTCCTGTACTCGGCGATCTCCATCTCCAGCCTGGTCTTGATGTCCAGCAGTGTCTGGTACTCCTGTCCCTGCCTCTCCAGGTCGGCCTTCAGCTGCACCAGCTGCTCCTCCAGCATCAGGACCTGGATCTGGAAGCCCTCCAGCTGCATGGAGTACCGGTTCTGAGTCTCGGCCAGTGACCCCTCCACACCGGCTTTCTGTGGGGAACGGGGGGGGGTTTAGTGTGTTGGGGGACGAGCTGTTGATGAAGGATGGAAGGAGATCATGCTCACCATGCTGATCTGTGACTGCAGCTCGATTTCCAGACCCTGCAGAGTTCGCTTCAGGTCCGTGAGCTCCGACTTGGACGTCTTGATGCTTTCTGTGCCGGCAGCGACTTCTTTGTTCAAAGTCTCCGTCTGTGGACAGAAAGGACAACAACAGGTGGAACTGAGGAACTGAGGACCTGACTCCCCGACCCCCCCAGAGCCACAGCACTTCAGACCGTCACCTTGGACTGGAACCAGGACTCCAGCTCTTTGCGGCTCTTCGCAGCGACGGCTTCATAATGCTCTCTGATCTCCTCCATGATCTTGGTCAGGTCTTGCTGAGGAGCAGCGTCCACCTCCACGTTCACCTGACCGCTCATCTGAGTTCTCGTGGCCATCAGATCCTGCAGACCAGGGAGGAGGAGACAGATTCAGGACTAAAGCCTTCATCTGACACCAACAAACTTGGTTTCACTAAGACTGGATTCTGTTGAATCAGGACACTCACCTCCTCGTGGTTCTTCTTCAGGAAGAGCAGCTCCTCCTTCAGACCTTCGATCTGCATCTCCAGGTCGGCCCTGGTCAGAGTCAGCTCGTCCAGGACTCTCCTCAGTCCGGCGATGTCGGCCTCCACCGACTGACGCATGGCCAGCTCGTTCTCATACCTGACAAACAACAAGAGGCTCAGCTGATGAAGGAGACACTTCCTGTGGAGATCACCTGCAGGTTTCTTACTCACTTGACCCTGAAGTCGTCAGCTGCCAGCTTGGCATTATCGATGGACAGGTAGATGGGCCCGTTGATGTTGGTAGCGTCCAGGATCTGGAAGACGGAGGAGGAAGAAGATGCTGTGAAGACGGGGAATAGCAGCTTTGTGTTCAGAGGTCAAAGGTCATTGTGGTGTTGAAACCTACTTTTCCCTGCAGCTCTGCGATGGTGGCGAAGAAGGCGCTGTAGTCTCTGGCCGAGGGGGCGGTCTTACTCTCCAGGAACTGTTTGATCCTCAGCTCCAGCTCGGTGTTGGCTGCCTCAAGCATGTGGACCTTCTCCAGGTAGGCGGCCAGACGGTCGTTCAGGTTCTGCATTGCAGCCTTGTCATTGGTAGAGAAGTCCACGTCACCACCGAATCCGAATCCTGCACTCCCACCTCCACCTCCTCCACTGCTAAACATGAGACTATAGCCAGCTCCACCTCCACCTCCACCGCTGCCACCGCCGCCGCACTTGGACCTGAGGGAGCCACCAGAGGAGCTGGAGGAGATCCGGACCATTCTGCCACCAGCACCTCCATACATGGAGCGACTGCTGCCCTTGGTGCCGCCACCACTGCTGGATGTTCTGTAGGAGAGAGCCATCATGATGTCTGCGATGAGGTGAAGATGACGCTCTGCTTCGGCCGGGACGAAGAAGTGAAGTGCTCTGAGAGAGCGGCCGATTTTTTATAGTGTTAGATGAGTTTATGGGGGAGGGGGGGGGGCTCCTCTTTGGGTTTAACTCTAACAGCCTCTTGGCTCGGAGCAGGAAACTTACTGAGCTGTGGGTGTGTTTGAAAGGTGGACCCCACCCATCAACAGGCACCTGCTGATCTTTGCCAACGCTCACATGTGATTGGGCGAGTCAAGACGACGACGACAAACATTTGGTTTCCACCTGTTTGATCAGGAGGAGCTTCAGCAAACAGAAAATCCACAAGGATCCTCACAAGGACCTGGACCTGATTTAATCTGTCTAAGTCTGGTCCCCTCTGGTGAGATGCTCCTATAGTGGGACTTTCCAGTGGGCAGGTATGACTCTCCCAATTAACCCCCCCTCACTGACTCCAGTTGGTTTATGACATCGGCCTGGTGGCAGAAACGTGCCAATCACAGAGCCCGACACTGAAGGTCCAGGTCGGGTTCCAGCGTCTCCGATGACAGCAGCTGAATCAGCAGACTGACTCAGTTGGATCCAGCTCAAACATTTCTGTAATCCATTTTGCCGTTAACTGTTGTTTCTGCGTCTTCTTTGGGTGTAGCAGTTTCTTCACAAAGTCCTGCCGCCCAGAGGGAAACGACTGCTCAAGGCCACACCCACACCTACAAATTCAATAGAAATAATCGTTTGATTTCAGCTGGATGTTTGTTTCAGAGACAAAGGTGAAGAACTGACATGACAACTAACATTTACATCTTCAACACAACAAAACACCCTCAAACGCACACAACACAACTGGGCTCACAGGTTTCATTTGTACGACTTGCATCCTTTTAATCGAAAACAACATCCATCCACTTCCAGTGTGTTTGTGTTTGTTGTGTGCATTTGCAGCAACATGTTTTAATCCCCATCAGGCACCTGGGCAGATTGTTCAACTCTCAGTCTGTTAATGTGAAGTCCAGCAGCAAGTGACGACTTTTCTTTCATGGTCTAAGGACGCTAATAAAGCTAATGAAGCTAATGAAGCTAATGAAAAGCTCTGAAAAGGGAAACGTCCATAAAAATCTTCCTCATTTAGCAGAAAAGGTTAATGTAGCCGCAAGGGGGTACAAGCCAGTGCCTTACTGTGCCGGTCCCAAGCCCGGATAAATACAGAGGGTTGTGTCAGGAAGGGCATCCGACGTAAAACTTTTGCCAAATCAAACATGCGAATCGAATCAATGACTTCCATACCGGATCGGTCGAGGCCCGGGTTAACAACGACCGCCATCGGTGCTGTTCACGTACAGGGTACCGGTGGAAATTGGACTACTGTTCGTCGAAGAAGTCGAAGAAGGAGAGGAGGAAGGTGTTTTCGTAGGAAGAGAGAGAAAAGGAACGGCAAGAGTCTAGGACTGAGAGTAGGGACTTTGAATGTTGGAACTATGACAGGGAAAGGTAGAGAGTTGGTTGACATGATGCAGAGGAGGAAGGTAGACATACTGTGTGTCCAGGAGACCAGGTGGAAAGGTAGCAAGGCTAGAAGTTTAGGAGCAGGGTTCAAGTTGTTCTATCATGGTGTAGATAGGAAGAGAAATGGAGTAGGAGTTATCTTGAAGGAGGAGTTTGTTAGGAATGTTCTGGAGGTTAAAAGAGTATCAGATAGAGTGAAGAGTCTGAAGCTAGAAATCGAAGGTGTAATGTTCAATGTTGTTAGTGGGTATGCTCCACAGGTAGGATGTGAGCTGGAGGAGAAGGAGAAATTCTGGTTGGACCTTGATGAAGTGATGCAGAGCATCCCTAGAAGTGAGAGAGTTGTCATTGGTGCAGACTTCAATGGACACGTTGGTGCAGGAAACAGAGATGATGTGGAGGTGATGGGCAGGTTTGGTATCCAGGAGAGGAACGCAGAAGGACAGATGGTGGTTGACTTTGCAAAAAGGATGGAAATGGCTGTAGTGAATACTTTCTTCCAGAAGAGGCAGGAACATAGGGTGACTTATAAGAGTGGAGGTAGGAGTACACAGGTAGACTACATCTTGTGTAGACGGTGTAATCTGAAGGAGATCAGTGACTGCAAAGTAGTGGTAGGTGAGAGTGTAGCCAGACAGCATAGGATGGTGGTGTGTAGGATGACTCTGGTGGTGAGTAAGATGAAGAGGGCAAAGACAGAGCAGAGGACTAAATGGTGGAAGCTGAAAAAGGAAGAGTGTTGTATGATTTTTAGGAAGGAGTTGAGACAGGCTCTGGATGGCCAGGAAGTGCTTCCAGTTGACTGGACAACTACAGCTAATGTGATCAGGGAGACAGGTAGGAGAGTATTTGGTGTGTCATCTGGAAGGAAAGTGGATAAGGAGACTTGGTGGTGGAATGAGGAGGTGCAGGAGTGTATTCAGAGAAAGAGGTTAGCTAAGAAGAAGTGGGACACTGAGAGGACTGAAGAGAGTAGACAGGAATACAGGGAGATGCAACGTAAGGTGAAAGTAGAGGTGGCAAAGGCCAAACAAAGGGCTTACGATGACTTGTATGCTAGGTTGGACAGTAAGGAGGGAGAGACTGATCTATACAGGTTGGCAAGGCAGAGAGACAGAGATGGGAAGGACGTGCAGGCGGTTAGGGTGATTAAGGACAGAGATGAAAGTGTATTGACAGATGCCAGTAGTGTGATGGGAAGATGGAAAGAGTACTTTGAAGAACTAATGAATGAGGAAAATGAGAGAGAACGAAGAGTAGAAGAGGTGACTGTTGTGGACCAGGAAGTAGCAAAGATTAGTAAGGATGAAGTGAGGAGGGCACTGAAGAGGATGAAGAGTGGAAAAGCACTCGGTCCTGATGATATACCTGTGGAGGTCTGGAAGTGTCTAGGAGAGGTAGCAGTAGAGTTTCTGACTGGGTTGTTCAACAGGATCTTAGATAGTGAGAAGATGCCTGAGGAATGGAGGAGAAGTGTGCTGGTGCCCATTTTTAAGAACAAGGGAGATGTACAGAGTTGTAGCAACTACAGAGGAATAAAGATGATGAGCCATACAATGAAGTTATGGGAAAGAGTAGTTGAAGCTAGACTAAGGGCAGAAGTGAGCATTTGTGAGCAGCAGTATGGTTTCATGCCAAAAAAGAGTACTACAGATGCAGTATTTGCTTTGAGGATGTTGATAGAGAAGTACAGAGAAGGTCAGAGGGAGTTGCATTGTGTCTTTGTAGATCTGGAGAAAGCTTATGACAGGGTGCCCAGAGAGGAACTGTGGTATAGTATGAGGAAGTCTAGAGTGGCAGAGAAGTATGTTAGAGCGGTGCAGGACATGTATGAGGACTGTAAGACAGTGGTGAGGTGTGCTGTAGGTGTGACAGAGGAGTTCAAGGTGGAGGTGGGACTGCATCAGGGATCAGCTCTGAGCCCCTTCTTGTTTGCTATGGTGATGGACAGGCTGACAGACGAGGTTAGACATTGTGATCTGTAGTGAGAGCAGGGAACAGGTGGAGGAGAAGCTAGAGTGGTGGAGGTTTGCCCTGGAAAGGAGAGGAATGAAGGTTAGCCGCAGCAAGACGGAGTATATGTGTGTGAATGAGAGGGACCCAAGTGGAAGAGTGAGGTTACAGGGAGAAGAGATAAAGAAGGTGGAGGATTTTAAGTACTTAGGGTCAACAGTCCAGAGCAATGGAGAGTGTGGAAAAGAGGTGAAGAAGCGTGTGCAGGCAGGCTGGAACGGGTGGAGAAAAGTGTCAGGTGTGATGTGTGATAGGAGAGTTTCAGCTAAGATGAAAGGAAAGGTGTACAAAACTGTGGTGAGACCAGCGATGTTGTTTGGTCTAGAGACAGTGTCACTGAGGAAAAGACAGGAGGCAGAGATGAAGATGCTGAGGTTCTCTTTGGGAGTAACCAGGTTGGATAGGGTCAGGAATGAGTACATCAGAGAGACAGCACATGTTAGAGGTTTTGGAGATAAAGTCAGAGAGGCCAGACTGAGATGGTTCGGACATGTCCAGAGGAGAGATAGTGAATATATTGGTAGAAGGATGCTGAGTTTTGAACTGCCAGGCAGGAGGCCTAGAGGAAGACCTAAGAGGAGGTTTATAGATGTAGTGAAAGAGGACATGAAGGTGGTTGGTGTGAGAGAAGAGGATGCAGAAGACAGGCTTAGATGGAGGCAACTGATTGGCTGTGGCGACCCCTGAAGGGAAAAGCTGAAAGGAGAAGAAGAAGATTTAGCAGAAAAGGTTCTTCACTTTGTCACAGCAGCTTCGTTTCACTTTTCTTATCTTTTGGGGAATTTCAGTTTCATTTTTGTCCCTCGGAACCCCCCCCCCCCCACACACACACACACAGTGACCCCCCCCCACACACACAGTGACCCCCCCCCACACACACAGTGACCCCCCCCCCCCCCCCCCCCCCCCCCCCCCCCCACACACACACACACACAGTGACCCCCCCCCCCCCACACACACACACACACACACACACACAGTGACCCCCCCACACACACACACACACACACACAGTGACCCCCCCCCCCCCACACACACACACACCCCGGCCTCAGGGACCTGCTAAACTGGATCCATTTCACTTCATCAAACTGTCAGCTTCACCCAAACCTCCGCCTACAGCGCAGTAGTTAATAACAGGCGTAACCTGATTCGGGGGGCGGGGCTTATATAACCCACTGTCGTCTGCAGGTAACTACAGGTGTCTCTCTGCCACATTACGGAAGTTAGACGTTTTAAAAATTAAAGAAAAAGCAAATGTAAAATTCACAATTCTGGTGAAAAGACAATCAGACTTCTCTCTTCTGACCTTTGACCTCTGCGTCTCCCACAGATCAAAGACTGATGAAGAGATGATGTCACACAGCTGAGGGGTTATGGGTAAAATGTCAGAAGAGCTCAGTCTGCTCTATGAAGGTCGTCGTCGTTTCAGCCGGCGGAGACAATGATCCAGACCAGATCCCGGTCCAGGTCCAGGTTTAGAGATCTAGTGGAGAATCAGCTGGTTGCAGTTTACACATAAATCAATCTGTAAACGGTATCTCAGGTCAAATGGGGTTGCCATGGTTACCAGAGGACACCCAAGGCGAGATGGACGATGAAGGTAAATTAAAGATTCGCCTTCATCAGATCTGAGCCAGGGGTCCCAAAGCTGTTGTCACGGTAACCAGGTGACACATCAGTAAGTCCTGGTCTGAGGGATCAGGAGGAAACCTGGACTCTGCAGCTGCAGAAACACTTTTCCTCTTTATTCTGATTCCGAATAAATACATCAGAGAGACGTTTTCATCTGATATGATCTCTGTAGCTACAGGTGTGGTGGGCGGGGCTTATACCTGCTCATCCACCTGACAGCAAAGAATCAGAAAAACTTCACATTTATCTTCTTTGGTCGTATTTCATGAAGAATTTGAACGAGGTCGCATGAAACTGGTTGTTTTGTGAAATCAGCAGGTTCTTTGTCCTCCTCCTCGTCTTCCTCAGCCTGAGGACGAGGAGGTGACACCTGAATTCTTCCTTCATCGCCCCCAGGCTCCACGCCTTCACATAAATCTGCCTCCTTCAGTCCTTCAAACTGTCCGCTGGAGTTTTTACATTCTGGTGAAAAATGTCAGTATTTAAAACGTTCAAGTCTTCGACTTTAAAATGATGTTTTGAAATATTCTCTATAGTCTGACTGTCCTCCTTCACTGTGACTGGCTCCGAGCAAAAAAAATACACAACATGATTTATTATTTTAGTGCAACTGGTACATGTTGCACAACTGAGGACACACAAAGACAATAGAGCCTGACAGCAGATCTATTTCTATTCATCTCCAGCCAAGTTTCTGGAGCTGATGGTCCGTTTATTGGTTCACTTTCTTCAAACATAAAAGAAACACACGTGAAAACGGATTCTGTTTTCAGCAGGTTCACAGTAAAAAGCTTCACTTCTGGAATGAACTGATGATGTGATGTTTATTTTGTTTGATCCAGATTTTCTGTGACTGGAGAGGTGTGTCTTTGGAACGGTGAAAGTTTCATCAGCTCAGATTAAAAGGAACACAAAAGAATCACCGGAATCAATTAATGGAAGAGCCTAATTACAATGTGTGTGTGTGTGTGTTGTGTTCAGGCATGTATCATCCTGACTTGCGTTGTCATTGGTATTTCCCAGAGACCTGTTGGAACAGAACCTTCAATATGTGAGGTATGAACAATAAACAGGAGAATACTCCACACACACTGCGTCTGTCTCACCGAGCTGAATGTGTTTATGCTTCCTGAAGGAGTGGCCTTTATATCCCATCATGCATTGTGCTCCCAGTGTTGGTGCTGTGGGATGACGAGGCTCAGATGGAAATCAGGTCAGAAACAATCGGTTCGCTGAATCAAACCGATCGATGACTGACTTGTTCAGGTGTGATCGACAAAAGGGGCGTGGCCTCTTTGAGCGACAGGGGGGTGGCTGTATGATTGACATGTGCATCAAAGTCTCCAAACCTGGAACTGGACTGTCTGGATTGTTGGCGGAGTGAAAACACTGGATTCTGACTGCGTCTTCTGTTATCTGTGCTGAGACTCTAAACAAACCAGTAAAACAACCTCAACAAATATCTGCCCTCATACTTCGGACTTCATGTTGACTCTGTGTTGAATACAGAGGCTCTTTGTCTCTGCAGACTGTGTGACCTTTGACCTTTACACGTCTAAGGCCCACGACTCCATTAACTCCATTAAAGGACCTGAGCCTTGAAACCAGGACCTGGACTTCAGGGACTCAGGCTGTTTGATTGATGGACAGATCTACATCATGATATTTAACTGCTGAGCTTCGTTAGCAGATTTAACGGTCAGCTTTACGTTTCAGCTTCAGAGTCTCCGTCAGTCCAGAACCATCTGAGGACTCTGCTGGTCCGACAGTCGGCCTTGATCAGAACTTCCTGTTTATTTTATAAACATACAGTTTTATTATTTTAAAAAATGAAACACATCTTTTAATGAACCAGATTTAATAATTAAGAGAACCTGAAATACCGAAGCCCACAGAGTTGGATCTGGATTCGTTTACACAAACAGAAACATGAAATTAGAGTAAACAACAACAACAACAACAACAAATCACCCTCAGGTTCAAAAAGAAGCCGCTCATCCAAAATGACTGACAGACAAATTAGAAGGACTTCAAACGTCAGCTGACATCATGAAGGAGGAAACAAACAGGATTTGAAGTATTAAAGCGTGACGGTTGTTAGACGTGTGTGATGTCATCAAGGCCCTCGCCGCTCGTCACTGCAACAGCCAACCAGCGATGGACGAGAGGACATGTGACAGCAAAAGAAGACAGAGAGCAGATTAAACCAACAGCCTGAGGAGGGTTTCTGTGTGTTGTTGTTGTTGTTGTTGTTGTTCTCACCTGCAGCCTGTTGTTGATTTTGTTTTTGTCTCTCCTGACTCTTCTCTCTTCCCGCCGCTGAGATCGACAATGCCGCCATTTTACAGACACTGATTCGCTCCTTGTTGCGTCCAGCTCCACTGCCGGAGCTCCTGATTGGCCGGTCACTGCTGCTGATGACCCTTCCCCCCGTGCTATTGGTCCATCCCGATCCAGAGGAGCGGCTCATCCTCCCTTCAGCTCTGTTACTGATCCTGTCGTTGCTTCCGGGACCGCCTGGTTGTCCTGACCTCCCGCTGTTGTTCCTGCGTCCAACAGCAGAGCTGTAAACGGGTTTCCATTCGCCGCTGCCGGATGAGCTGCCGAGTCTCCCTCCGCTTCCTGTGCTCTTACTGCGCCTGACAACAGCGGAGGAGGCGAGCCGGTCGCAGCTGCCAGTGCTGCTGAGTCTTGGTCCACTTCCTGTGTTGCTCCTTGGCGGACTGATCACTTGGATATCGTAAGAAGTGACTCTGTCTGTGCTGCTAGCTCCGCTCAAACATCCTGGACTCCACCCATAAACTCTCCACTCCCCGCTCCCAAACCTTCCTGTCCGAGCAGCCGACGGTCCGCTGGTCTGACTACTCGTGGAGGATCTCAGCTCTCCGGTCCTTCTGCTGCTGGAACTTCCTTTTTCTGCTGGCTGTGTGTTCACTGACGGACTCTGTTCAGTGTCTGCACCTGATGAAACTCCACCAATCGGGCTTCTCATCCACCTCGGACCAGCACCAAGAACCATCCGATCGAAACTTCCCGTCCCCGGTCCAGCCTCCAAAGGACTGTCTTCACACTTTGTCTTCACTCCGTTGTCCCCTCTGCTCGTATATTCAAGACTTCCTCCAGAACCCAGGCGGTCTCCGGTCCTGCCTGTCTCTGCTGGACTTCCTTTGTTCCCTTCACTCGGAGCATCCAGGCTGCTTTTACGTCTCAGACTTCCTCCATAAACCATCCACTCTCCACTCCCAAACCTGCCGGTTTTTGGTTGGCTCACAGAGTGTGTGGTCCCTGATGGGTTTTCTTCCGTCCCTGTCCTGGATGTGCTCGTTCTTCTATGTCCCAGACTCCCTCCATAAACCCTCAGCTGTCCGCTGCCTGGTCCGACTGCTCCC
>CM068493.1:350569-426042 GCA_034769265.1 Remorina albescens
GTCTGAACCGAGTCACTGATGTAATTGGCTGATTGTGCTGATCATCTTCAGGATGTCCCCAATCACGGTTTCCGTTCTGGCATGAAGCTGGAGGCTGTGGACCTCATGGAGCCTCGGCTGGTGTGCGTTGCCACGGTGACACGTATCGTCCACCGGTTGCTACGGATACACTTTGACGGCTGGGAGAACGAGTACGACCAGTGGGGTGGACTGTGAGTCACCTGACCTGTACCCGGTCGGCTGGTGTCAGCTGACTGGATACCAACTGCAGCCTCCTGCCGTTTAACGCAGGTAACACACTCACCTGAAGTCCAGGTCACGTGGTGGTCAGCGGCGTCTTCCTCCACTCATCGTGTGTTTTTTCAGGTTCCAGAGATCTTCAGTCAGCGGCGTCCAAACAGAGGAAGAAGTCCCAACAGTACAAAGGACAGAAGAAGAGGTGAGTCCAACAGCGACGTCCAATAATTCAGCAGATTTAATTCCACTGACAGGTGACGTGAATAACACTGACTACCTGGTTACCATGGATACCCGTCAGTGGGCGGGGCCTATCAGGTGAACATTTAGTCCTGAAGTTGATGACGGAGCAGAAACACGGTCCGGAGTGACGATCAGAGAGACGTCGAGAAGAACCAAACTGTGATGAGGAGACGTGTCAGATCTGAGGTCCTGCAGGGACCAGGACCAGAAGGAGGACCACTGGACCAGGGTCAGGGGCCAGTAGAGAACAGGAAACACTGTTTGATTCTCTTCATCTCTGTTCCACAGAGAGGAAGTTGCCCCTCGCCAAGCGACCTGTCAGTCTCTCTGGTGCCATGGTAACAGGCGTCCCCAGGAACCTATCAGGAGACGAGAATGAGACTCCGCCAGATTACCCATCCCCCCCTACTCCCGCCTCAGCAGCTCAGCCCCTCTCTGCCGACCTGGAGATCAGCCCTAACGCTGAGGGGGGCGGCGCAGGTACTTATGACTTCATAAACAGATGTTTGTGTCGTTGGCCTGATTCGTTCCTTAATTCCAGATCTGATCCTTCGGCCAAAGTCCTCCTGACAACTTTAACAGTCTTTAGATTGAGATGGTTCGTTCTCAGCAGCGTTTCCTGTTTCTGCAGGTTCACTGATTAAAGAGGAGAACGCTGAAGGAACACAGTTACGTTCTGAACGGACTGAAACCGAGACCAACGGATCCTCTGGAGATTTCTTCACCACCCAGGACCAGCAGTAGGCCGATCCATCCTTCTCTTCTCTTTAAGCCTCCTGACATTAAACCTGTTGTTTTTTGGGGTCAGACTCAAAACGACTTTTAGCTGTAGGAACGTGTTGGTGTCCGCTCGTCCTTCTTTCCCTCCTCGGTTTTCCGTCTTTCATCCTCTCAGTCACAGAAATCCGGGTTTTGTTGGAAGCTTGTTGACGTAGCTTCCATTCAGCACAGTGAGGCCTGACGGCTAACGGCGGTTGTCACTACGAGTAGCAACAAAAACCAGATTAATGAGAGCTGGACCGGTCTGCTACAGGCTAACCAAAACAGTCGGCATGCTAGATTTACCGCCAAATGTTAAGAAAAGTTGGTTCAAGTGTGAATTTAAAATATTTAGTTTTTTGACCTTAAATAACTGAATATAATGAAAAAAATATGACAGTCATTTTTAACATGTATAATTATCAGCTTCAGATCTCCTGTTGGTCCAAATGCCGTAAATATTATGTTTATTAATGAGCGCACACGAGAACAAAGCTAATTCACGTGCTAAAAGAATAAAACTTTTATTCAAGAGCTCCTTTTTTATATGAAGGGACTTTGGAGCAACTACATGCATTTAAAATTTTATGAAGTCTCACTGTCGTTATGGTTAACAAAATCCAACACCGTCCAGTCATCCACCTTTTTAGGTTTTCAACTAACTCCCTCCCACCACACGGATTTCAGGGCCACGTGGGGGTCAAAGGTCGTTCTGACGCTTCTGACTGCGAAAACTGGATAAAAAAAGGAACCAGATGCAGAAGCAAAGGACGTAAAAAAGAATGAAGGAGGTGCGGTAGCGTCGCTCATCTTTGGTTCCTCTGAGGAAGAAAGGGAGCAACAAAAAAAGGTAAAACTTTTGTATAATGATTTTTTTTACCTCCAAGATCTTTGATGTTTGTTTATGTTTGTGTGGCGAGTTCAAGGGTCGAAACTCTTCACGTAAAAATAAGAAACTGGATGCTCATTGTGTCGTTTTAAACACAGTGTGCTGTGGCTGAATGGAAACCAGCCAACAGGAAGTCATCGTAGCTGCTGTTTGATGTGAAAACTGAGGAATAAAAAAATCAAATAGTCATTTAAATACAGAGTTCACAACCAGATGAATGAGTCTGTCTATAAAATAAATATAAATATAAAATATCATCTTTATCTCTTCATCCCAAAATATCACTTAAATTACAACTAAAGTAAATATAATAAATCAATAGTCAGTAAATCAGCAACTTTAATATTAATTTAGGATTAATTTGTGTTCAACAAAGATGGTTTTTAGAAACATTTATTCAAGTTGTTTTTATCTTAATGATTCTGTAAACAAAAAGTCTTAAGTCGCACTGAAAGAATAAGTGTTTTTAGGTTTGTTTTTGTTTGTTTGTTTGTTTGTTCTGAACGGCCAAAGTGACATTTCAAAAGGCTGATCACAATTAAAAATCCAGTTTTTTTAAAACGTATGATGCCCCCCGATCTCCTGCAGCAAAATGTGGGTGAGTTGCGTTGGAAGGATCTAAATGAGCCTGAAAACATTTTGATGTCGATCGTAGTTCAGCTGAAAAATGTTTTCTGTCCATCTTCATCTTCATTATTATCCCTCACAAAGTGTTTAAACAGGTTAAAATGACCTGTGAGCCTGTAAAAGATGATAAACTAAATTATATCACAAAGAATATTTCAAAAGGAGTATATCTGATTAAATATTGCAGTAATAAATATAATAATAAAGAAAAGTAAAGACTTTATTAAAGCTTCCTGCTTTAAAGCAACACTGAAAAGAAGAAACCTTTTGAATGTTAAAAAGTTACCGTAAAAATGAATATTGTGATTTATTAAATTATTCGTAACAAAATAAAGAGAACTGCATTCAACTAAATAATAATCATTTATTTACGTTAACATACTGAAATGACATTAAGATCATTTTAAAAAACTAAATTAGTTATATTGAATGGAAATAAAATCCCATCAAGCAGCAAAAATTTTACCAAAAATGACTTTTGCAGAAGATGAAAGATGAAAGATTTAATGAAGTGTTCTTCAGAGCTCAGTGTCACCGCGGTGAATAATTCAGTGTTTGTTTGTCTCGCTAATGTCATTTAGAAATACTGTGAGTAATTTTTAATCATAAATTTTAATGTGAATAGTTCAATCAAAAGGCCAGCTCCAGGAGCCAGCAGGAGCCTGAAGGGCCCTTTGTTGAACATAGAAGTGACAATCTAATCTATTAGTAGTGCTAATTTCATAATCCACATCAAATATAATCTGAGTCTCTTCACATAGTTAAAACTATAAATATCAAACTGCTCTAACGGGACTAAACCTGACGTAAAAGTCAAAGACCCGAAATTAACACTGCTAATTAGTTTCCAATGTAAACTAGTTCAATGTCAATAAATCAATGGATGTTTGTTGTTTAGGAAACAAACGCACAAACCCAGAGTGACAGAAACACAGAATGTGTTTAATTAGCATCCCTCCACAACTGTGTCTGTGTTGTCTGTTGGTGTTTGTCACTTTTTGTATGTGAATGTCCACTAATGTCTTATTTGTATTACGGTGCTATAGACGATAAATGTACTCATTTGATAACGTTTCTATGGAATGGTTTTGAGAAAAGTCTTGTGAGCCTGGTGAAGACGTTGTTGTATTTTGGACGGAACTGTTTGCAATAGATTTTGTACCATGAAAAATGGCCGACGTGTTTAAAGGGAATGTCTCATTTTAAAGGATTCACGTTTTGTGTGAGCCGAAGTGATCGTTTGAATCCTTAAATTCAGCTGTTCTGTGTCAACTCGCCGTGTTTTGTGTTTATGTGAACTGTGGAAAGGAGAATTTTAACGCTTTTATAGGTTTGTTACGAGCTAAACAGCAGCAACGTTTTCTTAGACCCAAGAAAAGAAATCCGTTTTATTTCCTCCAGAAGACGGTGGTTGCTTTTTAGTTTTTCATATTTAGGTGCATATTTTATCTTGTAGCATTTTTTAAACATAGAACATAAGTGTATTTATAAAACAGACAACATTTATAGAGACAGGAGTTTTCTGTTTCAATCATTTCCTGTGATAGTATCAAAGTTTGAAATAGAAAAAAATCTTCCATGAAAATCCGTTCATAAACTCACAAAAAACAAAATCCAACGTAGAAAAAATAATAAATCTCTTAATTTATCAGAATTCTAACGAACTGATTCACTGATGTTTGTTTGTGAGAAGATTTTCAAATCATTTTTATCATGATCACAGGAAACTATTGAGCAGCAACCAGTCGGAACCTCTGAGGTAAAAAAAGGTGTAGAAGTTGGTTCAAAACACCAAAATAAGCTGCAGTCGTGTTTTCTTAAACATGCAAAAATTTTTTTTTTTTTTTTTTTTTGTTAGCAGAGACAACAGACGGAAGAGATTTTTCTAAAATGTGCCAACAGATAAAAAATGGACTCTTCAGTTAGTTTGTGAGCTGAACGGCTGCCTGTTGTTTATTGTTGATGTCCACGTTGTTCTCATGTTCATGTTAACTGTAAAAATATATATAGATATGGATCTATATACTATAAATGTATCACCAAAAATGTAGTTATGTACTGATGTAACTCTCATGAAGCTTTTTTTAATACATTGTGCAATTTTTGGCAGCATGATTGTGAAGAAATTACATTTAGATGTAAATTAAACGACTGACTTTACATTTTTTTATGCAATAAAAAGAAACTGAAGATTGTGACGCGAAGCTTTTTTTTTTTTTCTCCATCTGAGTGTAAGAATATTGAGTTATTTAGTTTATTAAATATATTTTCTCCACTCATCCGTGGTGGCGTCATGGTGGCAAACTGATAAATCAGGCAGAAGGCCGGACATTTTCCCATAGACTTCAAGACAGTCTGACTTCTTTTACAGCGAGAATCAGAATTAGGTGCTCACGTTCTTCCTCTTGTCCTTCTCCCCTCGTTTAAAAGCACAACGTGACACTAAGTGGTGTTAACATGAGCCTTTATTTAGTGCTGCACGTTGTGGCAGATTGGTGAAGAACAGTCGACGGCGGCGGGGGTCACGGGGGTCACGGGGGTCACGGGGGTCACGGGGTCACAGAGGTCGGCTGGTTCACTCGTACAGCCAGGCCTGACTGCAGGAGGTGTAGTTCACGAACTCCGCGGCCTTGAACCACAGGTCGATCTCTCTCTTGGCGTTCTCCAGGGTGTCGCTGCCGTGGATGATGTTCCTGACAAAAACAATCACTTTGTCACTCGTCCAGAAAAAAATGAACAACTGCAATTAAAATATAACGAGATACTAATTTACTTTTAGTTTGTACCTCTAATTCAGACGTACCGTTTGTTTACGTCTTTGGAATATTA
This sequence comes from Remorina albescens, assembly GCA_034769265.1. Classification (NCBI taxonomy): domain Eukaryota; kingdom Metazoa; phylum Chordata; class Actinopteri; order Carangiformes; family Echeneidae; genus Remorina; species Remorina albescens. The sequence goes on from CM068493.1 coordinate 356,154, forward strand.
ACTGATGACAGAAGACAATTCCAGGAGTTCATTTCAGATTTAAAGTCTCATTAGGAATCATTTAGTATTTTTAATTAGATTGTCAGACAGACAAATTTGTGGTTTGACAGTTTCTCGTATTTTATCTTTATTTTTATTGTTCGGTTGTTGTATTTACAACATTTCTACGGCTGAAATCTTGATGATGTCAGAGGTCTACAGGTGTGTGTGCTCACCTGCCGATGTTGATGCACAGGTCTCCACGGATGCTGCCGGGTTTGGAGTCAGCAGGGTTGGTCTCACCCAGCATCATCCTGGCCAACTTCACGATGTTCTGACCCTCCCACACCTGAGACGCACAAACAGCAACACACCTGTCGGTTTAACTGTGAGGCGACAAAGCTGCAGTTTGTGTCCAAGTGGAGACATCCGTCAACCTCAAGAGATCAAATTCATTTCAGTCAAAGATGTGAAATGACGTTCTTCCTGATTTTCAGCTCGCTGTGTTCACTTTTTCTGCTTTAAATGACTTTATACGTGTTTGAGTGTATCGTTGTCGGTCCTCGGAGCGTTCAACGTCATCGAGGAGGCGGAGCAGCTGTCTGACAGACGGCGTCCTCTGGGGTCCATTTAAGGAAGGAAAACAGGAGCGTCTGTGTGTCAGTGTCAGTGTGTGTGTGTGTGTGTGTGTGTGTGTGTCTGTGTGTGTCTCTGTGTGTGTTTTTGTGTCTCTGTGTGTCTCTCTGTGTGTCTGTGTGTGTTTTTGTGTCTCTGTGTGTCTCTGTGTGTGTCTCTGTGTGTCTGTGTGTCTCTTTGTCTCTCTGTGTCTCTGTGTCTCTGTGTGTGTTTTTGTGTCTCTGTGTGTCTCTCTGTGTGTCTGTGTGTGTTTTTGTGTCTCTGTGTGTCGCTCTGTGTGTCTGTGTGTGTTTTTGTGTCTCTGTGTCTCTCTGTGTCTGTCTGTGTGTCTCTGTGTGTGTTTTTGTGTCTCTGTGTGTCTGTGTGTGTCTGTGTGTCTCTGTGTCTCTTTGTGTCTCTGTGTCTCTTTGTGTCTCTTTGTCTCTCTGTGTCTCTGTGTGTGTCTGTGTGTGTCTGTGTGTCTCTGTGTGTGTTTTTGTGTCACTGTGTGTCTGTGTGTGTCTGTGTCTCTGTGTGTTTCTGTGTGTCTTTGTGTCTCTGTGTCTCTTTGTGTCTCTGTGTCTCTTTGTGTCTCTTTGTCTCTCTTTGTCTCTCTTTGTCTCTGTGTGTGTCTGTGTGTCTCTGTGTGTGTCTGTGTGTGTTTTTGTGTCTCTGTGTGTCTCTGTGTCTCTCTGTGTCTCTTTGTGTCTCTCTGTGTCTCTGTGTCTCTTTGTGTCTCTCTGTGTCTGTGTGTGTCTCTCTATGTCTCTGTGTCTCTGTCTCTCTGTGTCTTTGTCTCTCTGTGTCTGTGTGTGTCTCTCTATGTCTCTGTGTCTCTGTCTCTTTGTGTCTCTTTGTCTCTCTTTGTCTCTGTGTGTGTCTGTGTGTCTCTGTGTGTGTCTGTGTGTGTTTTTGTGTCTCTGTGTGTCTCTGTGTCTCTCTGTGTCTCTTTGTCTCTCTGTGTCTGTGTGTGTCTCTCTATGTCTCTGTGTCTCTGTCTCTCTGTGTCTCTGTGTGTGTCTCTTTGTGTCTCTTTGTGTCTCTCTGTGTCTCTCTTTGTCTCTTTGTCTCTGTGTGTCTCTGTGTGTCTCTTTGTCTCTGTGTGTCTCTGTGTCTCTCTGTGTGTGTGTCTGTGTGTTACCATGGCGAGGATGGGTCCAGCAGACATGTATTTGCAGAGTCCGGCGTAGAAAGGCATGTCCTTCAGGTCCAGGTAATGATTCTTCATGAGGTCCTCAGAGGCCTGAAGACAAAGACCATCCGTTAACACACAAACAGACACACACACAGACACACACTGAGGGCTCATAGAGACACCAGTGTGAGTCCTTCACGGAGCAGCTCTGTGACCTTGATGTTAATGTAGCACCAACATGGAGGCCGACCTTCGGTCCTCATACAGGAAGTGGCGGACCTTGAAACAGTAAAACCGTCGTCATGGTTACCTGCAGGAACTTGGCAGCGACCAGCCTGAAGCCTCTGTGCTCGAAGCGCTTGATGATCTCACCACACAGTCCTCTCTGGACGCCATCGGGCTTCACGGCGATGAAGGTACGCTCCATGTCTGAGGAGGAAGACGCTGCGGAGACGAAGACAGGAAGTGACATCAGCTCACGTCGGTGACTGCAGGTTGTGTTACAAAAACTATCTGCTGACGCACAAAAACTAAAGTGTTTGTGTCATTCTCACATTTGATGTCAGATTGTGATGCTGCTGTCACACACTAACACACACCGGTGTGTGTAACTCCTTTGTGTCCTTTGTGTATTGAAGTCTATGGGAAAATGTCCCTCCTCCTCAGTAAACATTTCCCTGATGAGTTCATGGTCAGTTAAAAATATCTTAACATTATAATAAAACATGAATCTTAAATCATTCAAAATAATGAAATGTTAAATCAGCTGGAATTAAAACTGACTGAAGACAAAATCTAAAATAAGTTCGACAACATAACCTTTTCAGAAAGATTCTCAGTGTAAAAATTTTAAATGATCATTTCAAATCATTTCTTCAAAAGTCAAAGTTTTGGTAGTTCATGGGAATTATTTTTAAATTGTAATTATTCAACATTTTTCCTCCTTTGCTGGCCTGAATGAATGAATTTGTTGATGACAAACAAATTGCAAACACGAAGCTTCCAAACAGACGGGGGTGCTGCTCGATCCGGCCGGACTCTCAACAAACTGACCCTCTAATAATGTTGTATAATGAAGACGACAGCAGACAGTGTTGAGTTACTGCTCATTAGTGAGACGGTCTAAAACTGGACGTCCTGCTGAAGGAACGAGGCTGAAATCGAAGCTGCCTCTCAGAAAGAATCTCACTTTCTTCAGTCTCAGCAGAGAAATGCTCCCAACGCCGCCTCGCGGTCTTTAGACAAAGCGTCTGCATTCCAGAGCGCCATGCCTTCTAATTTTACCGCCGGCTGGTATCTGCTGCTGGGAAGCTGATAGCTGCTCGAAGCAGGTGGCTCTGACAGGAACTCCAACTGAGAGAGCGGAAAGCCCAGAGAGGCGGAGGCCGGGCCTCTGCTCCCTCAGGTCCCTCAGGGTGGGGTCAGGACTGAAGGACGTGGAGCTGAATTCTGCACCAGACACCGAGTCCTGAAATCTGTCAGTCCTTCTTTAGTCCTGTGAGCAGCGCGATGTTGGTCCCTCCTTCCTCTAAATGGAGCTTCATTTAAAAATGAACATCATGTTGTACTGAAGACTGTAAACTAGAGACTGAGACCATAAACTCATCAGAGAGGAGGAGGAGGGTCATTTTCCCATAGACTTCAATATAAAGGAGGAGGAGGGACATTTTCCCATAGACTTCAATATAAGGGAGGAAGAGGGACATTTTCCCATAGACTTCAGTATAAAGGAGGAGGGACATTTTCCCATAGACTTCAGTATAAAGGAGGAGGAGGGACATTTTCCCATTGACTTCAGTATAAAGGAGGAAGAGGGACATTTTCCCATAGACTTCATTATAAAGGAGGAGGGACATTTTCCCATAGACTTCAGTATAAAGGAGGAGGAGGGACATTTTCCCATAGACTTCAATATAAAGGAGGAGGAGGGACATTTTCCCATAGACTTCAATATAAAGGAGGAGGAGGGACATTTTCCCATAGACTTCAATATAAGGGAGGAAGAGGGACATTTTCCCATAGACTTCATTATAAAGGAGGAGGGACATTTTCCCATAGACTTCATTATAAAGGAGGAGGGACATTTTCCCATAGACTTCAATACACAAAGGACACAAAGGAGTTACACACACCGGTGTGTGTTAGTGTGTGACAGCAGCATCAGTCTGACATCAAATCAAATGTGAGAATGATACAAACACTTCAGTGTGTGTGTCTGTGTGTGTCTGTGTGTGTCTGTGTGTGTATCCTTACCTTAGCTTTGGGATTTGAGAACTGAAGTCGGTTGCCGGCGGCGGGGATGTGATCACCGAGGACCAACAGCTGCAGTGGAGCTCATTTAAAGGCTTCACTGAGGGGGAGGAGTCCAAATACTGTGTGTGTGTTTGTAATTGTATATTTGTGGGGACTGTGCCAGTTTTACATCCTCACCTGTCAGCAGCCGCTGAAAATAAAAAGACTTCCCTTCAAACGGAGTCCATCTACATTTATTTAACCACAACTTTGTTATTTACAATCATTCAGAAGTTAAAGTGATCAATCAGCAGCTTTGTGGGCGTGGCCAAAGGTGGGGGGGTCAGAGAGACGGCCAACGCCTTTAAAGATTTCAGACATCAGGATGTTTGAATTTTTCTTTTTTTGGTAAAAAACATTCAACAGAAGTTAGAGAGTCCCATCCAATCAGGGAGCAGCAGGCTCTGTGACTGCCCCGCCCAGCTAGCATAAAGAAGCTAACATTAGCATGTCTGATTCCAGCAAAATGATCTCCTGCTAACATGCTAACCAGCTAATGTTAGCTTTAGCTTTGGTTAGTTTGATTTTCACACAGAGACACACACAGACACACACAGAGACACACAGACACACACAGAGACAGACACACAGAGACACACACAGACACACACAGAGACAGAGACAGAGACAGAGACAGAGACACACACAGAGACACACACAGAGACAGAGACAGAGACACACAGAGACAGAGACAGAGACACACACAGAGACAGAGACAGAGACACACAGAGACAGAGACAGAGACACACACAGAGACAGAGACAGAGACACACAGAGACACACACAGAGACAGAGACAGAGACAGAGACACACACAGAGACAGACACAGAGACACACAGAGACACACACAGAGACACACACAGAGACAGACACAGAGACACACAGAGACACACACAGAGACAGAGACAGAGACAGAGACACACACAGAGACACACACAGAGACACACACAGAGACAGACACACAGAGACACACACAGAGACAGACACACAGAGACACACACAGAGACAGAGACAGAGACAGAGACACACACAGAGACAGCCACACAGACACACACACAGACACACACAGACACACACAGACACACACAGAGACACACAGAGACAGACACACAGAGACACACAGAGACACACAGAGACAGAGACAGAGACACACACAGACACACACAGAGTTAGACACACAGACACACACAGAGACACACAGACACACACAGAGACAGAGACAGAGACACACACAGAGACAGACACACAGAGACACACACAGAGACAGACACACAGAGACAGAGACACACACACAGAGACACACACCACTTCACAGTTGACAGGTGTATTTTATATCAACTGTCGCTTCATTCATGTGTTATATAAGGACTGGAATTCAAACACACACACACACACACACACACACAGACACACACACACACAGACACACACACACACACACACGCAGACACACACAGATACTGATACACACACACACAGACAGACACACACACAGACACACACACACACACACTGACACACACACACACACACACACACACACACACACAGATACTGATACACACACACACACACACAGACACACTGACACACACACACTGACACACACACACATACACACACACACACACACACACACACACACACACACACACACACACAGACACACACACACACACACACAGACACACAGACACACACACACACACACACACACACACACACACACTGACACACACACACACAGACACACACACACACACACACACTGACACACACACACACACACTGACACACACAGACACACACACACACACACACACAGACACACAGACACACACACACACACACACACACACACACACACACACTGACACACACACACACAGACACACACACACACACACACACACACTGACACACACACACACAGACACACACACACACTGACACACACACACACACACACACACACACACACACAGACACACACAGCAGTTGTACAGTCCCTCCTACACTTCATTGGTCTCTAACGTGGAGCTTCAACTTCACTCTTCCCTCAGATTTGACCCTAAATATAAACCTTGTCCTAATCAGGGATGGAAACTGGTCCTGGTCTCGGGGGGACGCTGCTCCAGGATCCAGTCCTGGGGGGGATGCAGGGACCTGGTCAGCTGAAATGAAGACACCGCCTGCTCACACGCACACGTCTGCCGTGTAACATTCTGACGGAAGGAAGCGGCCTCGTGACGTCTCCTGTTACTGAATCCACGTCACGCCGAACATGAAAACTAATCATGTAATGCTCAGTTTGTGCTGCAGAGTTAAACGCTTTAAAGCTGTGAAATAAGTTTCTCCTCAAACTGAAGAGGCCTGAGAACTCCACTGCAGGTCGACCCCCCCCAGAGAATCGGCCGACCGCACGATGACTTCGGACTCATTTATCGATGTCATTTGTCTTTGAAGCACTTTAACTCATTTGAACGGTCACATTTTCACTTTTCTTAGTTCCGTTATCATCACACTTCTTTCCTTCTGCGGCTGAACGATAATCCATCAGATTTTTGTGTAGGGCATGAAGGTCAGACACACAAACACAAACGTTGTGTCGTTGTTGTCCAGAGGTTTTATTTGGGTGTCTAAGTGTGACAACAGAGGGAGCAGAGGTCTGCAGGAGCCGGGACCAGACCAGGACCAGACCAGGACCGGGTCCTTAAACCACTTCAGCCAGACTTTACGTCAGTTTCCAAATTTTAGTGTAATTAACTCAACTTCTGACGATCGATCAGTCGAGTCCTTCAACATCAACACTTTAGACTCAAAACAACAACTTCACTTTAAAGAAAACTGCAACAACCAAACCGGAACACCAACAATGATCACTTTAAAATGTTTTTATCTTCTCAAACGGTTTTTGGAATAAATGACACGATAAAGTTGATTTCTGAGAATCAATTATCTTTTTTTATAACGAAGTGAGCATTTAGAAAAAAATATGAAAATTATATTTTAAGAACTGAGTGAAGGAAATTTTACATTTATCATTTTATTTATCTCATGTGAGATAAACTTTTTCTTTCTGATTTACATCATTTCTCTGAATAAAATTATTTATTTTCTGATGTAATTTCTTCTAAGAAATCTTATTTTTTACATTAAAACACTTTATGCTAAAATAAATCTGAAAGCAATGAATTCTGTAAAACGATTTATCTGGTGAAGTTGCATCATAACTAGGCCGTTAAAGTCGGGACCAGATTTCCCCCCCCCAAAAAAAAGGACTTTTATAACTTTATTTTAATGATATTTTAAATATTGTAACTTTCTTTGTTTCTCAAAAAAAAAAAAAATTTAAAATACAACTTTCATTAAATTCACTTGTTTTTGTCACTTTATGGCTTTTTCTCAAAAGGCCACGCCCCCTGCCAGACCTCTGCTCCAATCACATCGTCTGTCTGACGTTCATAGAAAGGACCTGTATTGATGTAAACAACCACTTCTGTACAAAAACAAACAAACAAACAACCCCAAGCTTTAGATAGAAAACAACAGAACGACCAAACTGAAGAAATTTAACTGTACAATTCATAAAGTCATAAATTCATCATCATCTGTCTCTTCCTGTCTTCTGTACACGTCACCGCCCCTCAAATAAAAAACACCAAATCAAATAAAAGTCCTTGAGTTAGCGTCACTTCCTCTCAGCTCATACATAAAATAGAGTCTTCGTTAGTATTTGCCTATTTACAGGATGCAACATATACACATTTAGATTTTTTTCCTGGCGGCCTCCCGACATTATGATATAATAATAATAATTATTATTATTATTATTATTATACACTTTACGGGTCCCAGCTGAATTTCAGGGCTGTGATTGGCCCACAGAGCCGGACGGTTCGGTCAGCGCGGTTCAGCTTTAATGTCGAGTGACTTCCTTTAGAGACAGTTTCAGATTCAGGGCCACAGTTTGTACCCAGAACCACAACGGGGTCTAAAAGAACCACCAACACCCAGAAAGTGGTCCTGAGAGAGCCGGCAGACGGGTGATGATGTCACCTTCACTGGGTGTGTCCCCGACCAAACCGCCACATACGTCCCCGAAACAAGACCTTTCAAATCCAGCAGAGTCCTGAACCCTCCTGGACGTCGGATCGGGATCATGGAGGATCTAACTGCTGGTTTGTGGACCAACTGAACCGGATCTCCTGGGCTTTAGGACTCCATATTGGATCGGAGGTTTTGTCAAACGAGACGTTTTTCAGGCTGCGTCTCGTCCAGAAACGAACAGCTTCAGTTCTGTAAACTTCTTTCTGCTTGTTTGTCTAAATTATCTGGATAATAAAGGTCAAACTGCTCATTACCTGAATGTGGGCGTGGCCAGTACCGAGTGACATCACTGGTGGGTGGGGCTACAGAGGACGCAGACTACACTTTCAGTTAGTGAAATGAAAACGACTTTCTGGACCGTAAATCTAAATATTTGAGACGGTCGGAGCTGACGTGAACTCTGGACGGGATCAGCCTGACGGAGCTTTTATGTTATGATACAGATGGAGGTGATAACGTCGCAGCGACCACCAGAGCTGAGCAGACGCATTAACACCGTTTCACCGAAGAGTTTCACTCCAAACAGAATTAAATGTTCATTAAACTGATTTATATTCTCTATAAATTACAACTTGACCTTGAATTTCTAAAACTAGCATAAATTTATGCACAAAAAATGATTATTTATAATAGAAATAATGTACAAACTCGTGGAGTGAAACTCTTCGGGTCTTAAATCTTATTTTCTTGAACCAAGTCTGTGAATTTAAATCTGAAATAAAACATTCATCCAAACGTTCGTCCTAATTTAACCCTTTTAGAGCCACATTCAACTCTGACAGCTTTTTGGTTGTATTTTCAGGTTTGATCTAAATTTAAGTCCTTCAGATTTCCGTTTGTATTCTGGAAAAGTTTCCTCGGAGGATTAAAGAAGTATTTCTGATTCTGTGGACTGAAGAACCTGAAAAACCGACAACTTCTAACAACACAAAGATCCAACAAACCTTCAACAACCTTCAACAACCCGTCTGAAGGAAACAGTCAGATGGAGCTCGCTCTCTTTGATCTGTGGCTCAAACTAAAGTCTCAGACCTGGACCAGGACCCAGACCCGGACCTGGTGGTGTCACATTACAGAAACATGGACTATAATCTGGTTTTATATTAAATATGAGAGAAGTGATATCAGAAGAAGAAAACAGAAGAGAGTAAATAAAGCTCTGTGTCTCTGAGCCCTGAGGTTCGCTTCACTTCCTGTCGCTCTGTTATTGCCTCGGACCTCCGCCCGCCTCGCTGTCTGACCGACCAATGGCAAGGCGGCTCTGCGGGCGCCAACTGGATCCTTCCTGCGAAGGGGATTTGGTCGTTCCTGATCCTGAAGGCTGTGAAAATAAAATCCACCGTTTCTTGTCGATGATGTCGTCCAGGGAACTCGGCTGATTGGCTGTCACATGACCATCAGCTCAATCAGCCAATGATCATTGTTGCCTTCGTAAAGGGCCAGATCTGATTCTGCAGCTTAGTTTTTAGTTCTTCCAGAGAATCAGACGTTTTCATCCTTTCATGATGAATCTGACTCTTTGACTTCCTGTTTGTGCAGCTTTGATGCTGAAAACGGCCCCAAATATGTGAAACAAGTAAGAACGAAGGGAGACGTTACATTTCTGTTTTTGAAGTTAATGTTGTTGGTGCAGCACGGTGGCACAGCGGTTAGCTCTGTTTCCCCACAACAAGGAGGTCCTGGGTTTGATTCCCGGCCTGGGGCCTTTCTGTGTGGATGTTTGGGTTCATCGGTGACTCTAAACTGTCCGTAGGTCTGTCTGTCTCTGTGATGGACTGGAGACCTGTCCAGGGTGACCCCGCCCTCACAGAGTGAGCTGGGATTGGCTCCAGAACCCCCCGTGACCCGGAAACAGATCAGAGGAGAAGATGAATGAAAAAAAAAAAAAAAGATTTTGTTTTAAAATTTACATCAAATTTTGTCTTTTCAAAAATAAACAGTGCCTTTGTCTGATTTGTGGCCACATGCTGTAACTTGGCGGCCCCCCCGTGGCCCCCAGCCCTCAGGTTGGCCACCACCGCCTCAGCTGATTTTCCTGGAAATGAGTTGAGGACTACGGGAGCCCGGAAGGATCTCGACCACGTTCAGCAGCACGGCCCTTTAAAGTGACGACTGATGATGATGATGAAGAGTTCGGTAGAAAACCAGCATCTACGCACAAAGTCCAACATCCTGACTGTCCGTGAACGCATCGTGACATGTGTCCAAACGTCACTGTTTAGGGTCCTGATTGGTCTGATAGAGGTCAGAGGTCAGCTGCTGATGTAAACCAGGACTGAGCATCCAGGTCCAGATCCGTCATGCTGTTCCAGGTCTCAGGTCTCAGTCCAGTTTCAGGGTTTGTTTCGTCTCTGACGGCGGAGGATCCACCCGTCTGTCCGTCAGAGGCGTGACGGACCTGATGGACCGGCAAACAGGAACTGTAAACACCAGCGACTCTTCAGCCGCCATCTTGGCCCTGGATAGAAAGGGGAGGGGCCACCGGTGCGAAGGAGGAGGAGACATCGGGGCCGATTAACGCGTCACATGACACAGGAGAGGAAACGTCAGCCTAAACCACACAACCCCATAATGCATTGGGCCGCTCTCATCTGTTCAGAGGTCAGCAGCTGTCAGTCAGGGGGGCAGATTGTCTGTAGTCTGATTGGTCAGCCACCACAGGGGGAGGAAGGGGCGGGGCAGAAAGTGCAGAGCGTGACGAAAGAGAGTTAGTTTGTTGAATGCTGCTGAGTACACACATCCTGGATGAAGTGTGTGTGTGTGTGTGTGTGTGTGTGTGTTACTGGAACAGCTGCTGATGGAGGGAGGAAGAGAAGGAGGAGACATTTTTCTGCCGTCTCTTTGATGAAAGCAGATGAAGATGACGAAGAGGACGAGATTCAGGTCCAGAATCTGAACATCCTTTTGCTTCTTTTCAGGAAACAAACGTCTTCTTCCTCTTCCTCTTCCTCTTCCTCCTCCTCTTCCTCCCTCTGTCCGTCTCTTTATGTGTCTTTGGGCTCCAGTTTGCAGGACATGTCAAACAGCAGGTTCTGGTTGTCGATCACCTGCAGCTGACGGACGTAGGCCTTCGTCTGCAGGTGGGACGGGGACGTCTCCGTATCCATGGCTACCAAGAAACAGAAAAACAAAACAGAACACTGAGGTTAGGGATGAAATCCGCTTCCTGTCAGGAGCCAATCACAGCAGACAGAGGAGCAGTGTCAGAGAGACGCCACCAGGGGGAGACACAGGACATCAGAGAATGAACCGACCGGACAAATCCCAGAATGCACTCTGATCATCAAAAGGACATCCACAGATGTGTGTCTGTGTGTGTCTGTGTGTGTTTGTGTTACCTAGCTGAGAGCTCCTGTACCGTCTGATGATTCTCACCATCTCGGCCACTTTGTGCTGCAGACGAAGGAGAAAACAGAAGAGATGAACTTTTCTGTTCAGTTTGACTTCCTGTCAACAATCCAGAGAAGCTAAACTGAACAGACACACAGCAGGATGTTATGACAGGAAGTGACATCACTCACCATCTTCTCGAAGTTGACGAGTTCGCCGTGAAATGTCTTGCAGCTCTCGTGTAGAAAGGTCAGATCTGACGGAGCAAATTAACGTTTTCATCAACAACAGCTGAAGAAAAAGCTCAAGACGAAAAAAATCAAGTTTAACTTCAGTTCAGCAGCAGGAAGTCAAAGCCCCCCGCTGCAGTAAAAGCACCTGCACAAAACAGGCCGCTAACAGTAAAAGTGGGGAGACGTCTCATCAATATCACCGATCAGTTATTGGTCTGATTGATTCTTAACATCTCTGCAGACTTTTGATTTGCTTCCTCCTTCTTCGACTGTGTTACCACGGAGACGGAGAGCTGAAGGTGTGTGTGTACCTTTGAGCAGCAGAGGTGTGAAGGGGATCAGTGGAGGTCTCAGGCTGGTGATCAGATCTCTGTAGGACTTGTGGTTCCTGGAGGGATCCTGTAAGACACGGATCAATAATTAATAATCATTGATCACGATGCTGGTTACCATGACAACCAGACTACTCACCGCAATGCTCTCAAACTGCTGGTACTGCTTCCTGAACTTCCCCGGGAGTCCCTGAACACACACACACACGATGAGACAGAAAGTGATCGATAAAGAATCAATGAGGGAGCGGATCGATCCGTCCCTTACCTCCCAGGTGAGTCGCAGTCTGCTGACGGCCGGATTGTCCAGACCCAGAACCACAGCCAGGAAGGACAGCAGGTCCTGCTGCTGCTTACACCTGGAACACATGAACACCATGTCAGACCAGAACCTGGGCCGTTCTGGATTCATCATGTTGGACAAACATCTGGAGGAGAACGTTTGACCATCAACAGTAAAATCAGCCGTTAACCACCTAATAACTTTTTTATTTAACCATCAGAGTTTTACTGTTTAATTAACATCTTCACACGTCGTTTCTGAGTTCATGTATCAGACTCAGGTGTTTCTAATGACACGAGAAGACGCCAGTCGTCCGGCGGCGTTAACCGACGCTGATCTAGACTCACAGAGCGGCGATCTTGATGAACTTGCGGAGCAGCTGGATCCTCTTGGGCAGCGACTGACACTGCAGGATCTCGGTGGCGACCCAGTGCTGCACCTCGCTGCAGCGCTGCAGGACCAGCTCCAGGTTCAGCGGGCGCCAGCGCGACTGCTCGCCATGAAACACGTAACACACAAACTCCACCTGCAGGAGACACCAATGAAGAAGAAGATGAAACTCTGTACACTTTGTGTTTGTGGCTTCATCACTAAAAGTGGAGGAGGAGTCATGTGACCGACCTCGTGGACGCAGCTGAAGAGTTCCCAGTCAAACACCACCAGCTGATTGGCCACTTCCTCAGCCGACATGTCGTGGAGTTTACTGTCTCCTGGCGTCCAGTGGATCTCCTCAGGAAGAGGAAGCTGGAGGCAATGACATCATCAATCTGTTAAATCTCTCCAGGCCTCCGGGGGGCCGCCACACTGGCCCCGCCCCCAATAAAGCTTTGAATGACACTTCAGACAAATGTGTTCCTTTTTCTGATGGAACGGCTGAACTGAACAGGAAACACTAAGCTGAGTCGGTTCCTCACCAGAGAGTCCAGTTCAGAAGGTTCACAGGCGAACAGGTGAGTGTTGATGCCCAGCGTGGTGAACACGGCCTCGTCGCTCGGACGGAACACGGCCTTCTCTGGACACAGGAAGTCCACGTTAAACATTCGTTTTCTGTTTGTGAGGCTTTATAACACGCTGCAAAAATAAAGTGACTTTTTATTCTACATTATAACTGAGCTAAGGTTCATTTCCTGTCTTCTGACCTCCAGCTGATGTGACGGCCACAAGTATGAGGTTTCCAGGCAGAACCGGTTGGTCTTCGCTGTACTGCAGTTTCTCTCGGACCAGAGCCAGGATCTCCCCGACCCGACAGGACAGGCGGCTCCTGATGGTGACGTAGGAATGATCCGGAGTGTACACCCTGCAGAAGACTGGACGGAGACACAAAAACACAACCAGACTTTAGAGGTTTTTTCTGGCACCATCTGGTGCAGTCCAGCATTTTGACATTTTCCTCCAGAGAGCAGATTGTGTGCTGTTAGCAGAGCTGAGCAGAGGCCAGCCTGTCTGAAACACAACCTGCTCTGTGCGGTCCTGAACCTGAACTGAGAAGTCAGTGAACATCCTCATTAGGATTGTGAGGCCAATGTGTGTCTGTGTGTGTCCGTGTGTGTGTGTGTGTGTGCTGGGTGTGTCAGGCAGTTTGTGATTTGTATATCCTGACCACAGACTGCAGGTGTGTTTGCATTGGTACGTCTTCACGGATTAGACAGTGTAGTCTAGCTTTTATATTTCTGCACAAGCACGTGTGTGTGTGTGTGTGTGTCTGTGTGTGTGCGTGTGTCGTACTCTCATCTGAGCCTCTGAATGCCTCTCTGGGCTGCAAACAGGCGTCAATACGTCTGAAGTGTCTGAACAGAGGACGGACCTGCTTCTTCCTGCTCTCCTTCTCCTCTTCAGAGCTGAACACACACAGACAAAGAGAATTGAAATGATCAATATTTTCAGTGGTTGTTGATCAATAATCCATTAAAATAGTATTTATGATCAACATGATCATGTGTGTGTGTTGTTGTGTGTTGTTGTGTAGTCTTACGGGCAGTGTAGGATCTCAGTCCATCTCTGCAGTTTGATGACGTCCTCCACCAGCTCAGGATAACGACTGAGCTCCTGGACCGCACACAGGTACAGCTCCTTCACAACACAACACAACACAACACACACAGACACACACAGGTCGATAACATTCTCAGGTCTCCTGAACTGAAGAGCTTGTGTTGCTGCGACAGCCCAGATCACCATGACAACAGCTTAAACCCCGAATCAGCACAAACATCAGTGTGTATTGTTATAATTATTATAGTGTGTGTCTGTGTGTGTCTGTGTGTGGGTGGAGACAGTCAAAGGGAAATTCTGCTGTTTTTCTTTCACTTTCCAGCAAGTGTGTGTCTGTGTGTCTGTTGTGTTTCAGTGTGTGTCTGTTGTTTCTCGGTGTGTGTCTGTTGTTTCTCAGTGTGTGTCTGTTGTTTCTCAGTGTGTGTCTGTTGTCTCAGTGTGTGTCTGTTGTCTCAGTGTGTGTCTGTTGTTTCTCAGTCTGTGTCTGTTGTCTCAGTGTGTGTCTGTTGTTTCTCAGTCTGTGTCTGTTGTCTCAGTGTGTGTCTGTTGTTTCTCAGTCTGTGTCTGTTGTCTCAGTGTGTGTCTGTGTGTCTGTTGTCTTGGTGTTTGTCTGTTGTTTCTCAGTCTGTGTCTGTTGTCTCAGTGTGTGTCTGTTGTTTCTCAGTCTGTGTCTGTTGTTTCTCAGTCTGTGTCTGTTGTCTCAGTGTGTGTCTGTTGTCTTGGTGTTTGTCTGTTGTGTCTCAGTGTGTGTCTGTTGTTTCTCGGTGTGTGTCTGTTGTCTCAGTCTGTGCCTGTTGTGTCTCAGTGTGTGTCTGTTGTGTCTCAGTGTGTGTCTGTTGTCTCAGTGTGTGTCTGTTGTTTCTCAGTCTGTGTCTGTTGTCTCAGTGTGTGTCTGTTGTGTCTCAGTGTGTGTCTGTTGTCTCAGTGTGTGTCTGTTGTCTCAGTGTGTGTCTGTTGTGTCTCAGTGTGTGTCTGTTGTCTCAGTCTGTGTCTGTTGTCTCAGTCTGTGTCTGTTGTGTCTCAGTGTGTGTCTGTTGTCTCAGTGTGTGTCTGTTGTGTCTCAGTGTGTGTCTGTTGTCTCAGTCTGTGTCTGTTGTCTCAGTCTGTGTCTGTTGTGTCTCAGTGTGTGTCTGTTGTGTCTCAGTGTGTGTCTGTTGTCTCAGTGTGTGTCTGTTGTTTCTCAGTCTGTGTCTGTTGTCTCAGTGTGTGTCTGTTGTGTCTCAGTGTCTGTCTGTTGTCTCAGTGTGTGTCTGTTGTGCGTCACCTTGGGGAAGTTGTTGCTCCTGTCTCCCTCCTCCTGCAGCAGTTCTTTGTAGGCGTCCAGGTACCTGAACGCCACGTTGAGAACCGCCTGCTTCCTCTCGGAGGCGTCCATTCCTCCGTCAGGTTCTCCGTCCGTCTCTCCCCCCCGTCCCTCCCTCCTCTCGCCCTCGGCCTCCCTCCTGCCCCCCCTGCCCCTCCTGCCCCCCCTCTCTGCCTCCTTGCCTTCTGTCTCCAGAGAGAATCTGAGGACGTTCGAGTCAAGGAACCTTCAACATTAACACAACACAACACAACATGAACACAACCCTGCTGATTCAGTGACACTGGAGGGAAGGTCAGGGGTCAAAGTTCATCCTGTGGAGAGCAGGACGTGTTTCTATTGGACCGGAGAGGCTGCTGGGATTGATGAGCTGGACGTTCGTGCTTCGACTTCATTACAGTCATGAAGATACACAACAGACACACAACACTGAGCACATACTGCGAAGGTAATTATGCATGAGTGTGTGTGTGTGTGTCTGTGTGCGAAGGATACTGCTGCAGCAGAACTTGCTGGAACCTGTCGGCCGTCAGGAAGATGGGATGTGTCAACATGAAGTCATCCAGCAGAGTTTCTACGGAGACACAGACAGACAGAGCTCAGCTGAACAGACTGCTCCTGAACGTGACATAAATAAAAATACAGACAACATGTGTCACATGATTAACACATTGATCCACTGTGTGTGTCTGTGTGCGTCTGTGTGTGTCTGTCACTTCCTGGTGGTGTCCCTCATTTAACGTGAACCAACAGACTCTTTATTTTGAAAAAGCCTGAGCTTTTACTGTGAAAGAGCTCTGCAGGAAAAAGGAAGCTGTTCAGCAGTAGGTGTGATTGTCAACCCCCACCTGAGAACTTCACACAAGGACACACTAACACAAACAGACCAACAACATGACAACATCCTGTTCACTGTCAGTCTCATCTCTGATGTTATTAGCCTAGCTTAGCACAAAGACTGGAAGTGAGGGGAAACTGCTAGCAACCGCTAACTGAGTCCATCTGACTCACGTTCCTTTAAATATGACAGATAACAGCATTAAACTGAGCCCCCCCCCCCACACACACACACAGACACACAAATACACACACACACACACACACACAGTAAATCTAGGCCATGAAGACATTTTTAGCCTTGAAGAGGTTTTTGTTTTTACTGAACCTTTTATGGAACAAACTGCAGAAAAAGAAGCTGAGATAAAAACAGAATGTAACACCCACACTGATGATGATGATGGTGATGAAGGTGGTGATGTGCAGCTGCTGTAGTTAACCACTGTAATTTAAGATGAACCAGCAGGACTCAGACAAAACCTGTGGTCACACTGCTGTGTGTGTGTGTGTGTGTGTGTGTGTGTGTGTGTGTGGGAGAGAGATGCATGCTGCAGTGGGCGTGTCCTGTTATGGTCCGCCTCTCTGCAGACGGTTACCATAGTGACAACACGTTGCCGACGGTGAGACGATGAGGAGGGAAACGTGTGAAAAGAAGAAGACTGGAGGAGTCTAGAACTGGTGTGTCTGTGTGTGTCTGTGTGTGTCTGTGTGCGATCAATCAATAATCTACACATTTATAGTGTATATTTTATTGGTGGATTCTGAATGGGGGGGTTCAGTGTTTCTGACTGACGACTTTTTTTAAGAAATATAGTTATGAAACAACCTCTGACTCCGCCTCCTTGCCCCGTCCCTCGACCCCCATCTAATCCACATTAGGAGAAAGAGGTGGGGAAGGGGGCGGGGCTGAGGTAATGATTTGCATCGAGCTTCCTGCAGTTTTCACCTTTTCAGCATCCGGAGGGCTTCAGGTCATGTGACTCCGAGCACGAGCGAATGGCAGCTCAGGGTTTAGAAAACTTCCTGTTGTATTAACATCATCATCATCAGGTCATGATGTCGACCATCATGAGCTCTTTGTCACTGAAGATTCCTGTCCACCTGGACTTTTTCTAATTTTAACCATAAACGGTCCAGAAAGTGTCCCTTCAGTGCTTTTGTCCATTTTTCCAGAACACTCAGAGCCTTCGATGTCCGGCAGCCTACAGCACGTCGAAAGATTAACGGTTAACAACGAAGGAGCGGATTCACCGACTTCGAGTGGAATTACCGTAATGACCCGATATTGGCTGTGAAGGGCGACTTCTCAGCTCTCAGAAACTTCTGGCATTTCTCCGACAGAGCAAATATTGGCAAACTTACGGTAATTTGAGGTGCGGTGGCTGCCGGCGACACAGTCGGTTTAGAAATGTTAATTAAACAACGACAAAAAAAAGAAGGATGGAAAACAACGGCCATGATGGCGAGAAGATGGAGGAAGATCAGGACGGGAGAGGAAGAGGAGGAGCGTCTACCACAGCCCTGAAACGCCAAATAACTTTATTATCCTGCCACGTTCATTCATTCATTCACCTGCAGGTCTGATTTCCAGAGAAAACCTTCTCTGGCCTTTCTGGGCTTCCGTAGCTGTCAGATAACTTGCCGGTCGAACCAATCAGATTCTCTCTCTCTCTGTCTGTTTTGTTGAGAGCTGGTTGCTATGTGAACAGGTGCTAAAGAGCCTCTTATGTATCCACACACACACACACACACGCATTAACAACTTCACAAACAGGAAGTTGGACGAGGAAAAGCTGCAGCTTTGAGAGGTCGAGGCAGAGCGGAGGAGGAGGAGGAGGAAGCTGAAAGCATCCAGAGACATAAAGCAGTGGGCAGAGTTCCCTTCAGCTCTTCTTCAGCTGAGAAAAGAGCGTCCGTCTCTGCCTGTGTTCAAAGTGACTCTGGGAATCAAACCCACGACTTCACAGGACGCTGAGGTCACCAGACCAAAGACACACACAGAGCAGAAATATGATTTACTTTCTGTTTCACAGCGTAACGACTCACCTGTACACCTGTCTCAACACGCCTGCAGCTGTCACACATAACACAGACAAAACGTTTCCTGACAGTTGTATCAAAGAGAAACACACCTAAACACTTCTTACATAACACACACACACACACACACACACACACACACACACGTATGTGCAGATGTCAACATAACTTTGATTAGAGGTGAGGCTTTTATTTTGGCAGTACTTTTGCAGCCATATTTTGTTTTTATTGAAAATAGACAGAAACCAGGGGATGGATTAGGGGGCGGGGCTACTGTGTGACTGACAGACTGTACCACCCAATCAGGACAGAGCAGGCCAGATCCACCTTCTCTGAATACGGTTTTAAAAAAACTAAGATGGCCGACAGATCGACTCAGACTGAAGGAGAATAAACAGGCTGTGACCAAACGTGTTGTGTTAAACTATTTATGTGAGAAAAGAACGCAGGTACAACTGTGTGTGTGTGTGTGTGTGTGTGTGTGTGTGTGTCACTTCAGACCTCAGCAGGTAAAACCAGACAGGTGAGAATCCATCAACATCACACCTGAAGAACACCAGACTGGTTTGTTCTGAGATCTAATGAAGGACCGGACAGAGTGTGTGTGTGTGTCTGTGTGTGTGTCTGTGTGTATGTCTGTGTGTGTGTCTGTGTGTGTGTCTGTGTGTGTGTCTGTGTGTATGTCTGTGTGTGTGTCTGTGTGTATGTCTGTGTGTATGTCTGTGTGTGTGTCTGTGTGTGTGTCTGTGTGTGTCTGTGTGTGTGTCTGTGTGTATGTCTGTGTGTGTGTCTGTGTGTATGTCTGTGTGTATGTCTGTGTGTGTGTCTGTGTGTGTGTCTGTGTGTGTGTCTGTGTGTATGTCTGTGTGTGTGTCTGTGTGTATGTCTGTGTGTATGTCTGTGTGTGTGTCTGTGTGTGTCTGTGTGTGTCTGTGTGTGTGTGTGTGTGTGTGTGTGTGTGTGTGTCTGTGTGTCTGTCTGTGTCTGTGTGTCTGTCTGTGTGTGTCTGTGTGTGTCTGTGTGTGTGTCTGTGTGTGTGTCTGTGTGTGTCTGTGTGTGTCTGTGTGTGTGTCTGTGTGTATGTCTGTGTGTCTGTCTGTGTGTGTGTCTGTGTGTGTGTCTGTGTGTGTGTCTGTGTGTGTCTGTGTGTGTGTAGCTGGATGTGGGTCCTGGTCCTGGTCACTGCAGTTGATCCATCCATGTTAACAGTTTATCTGAAGTCAGGTTGCCGGGGTAACAGCTTTCCCAAGGAGCCCCAGACTTCCTTTTCCACGGCGGCCTCGGTCCCGAGGCGCCCCCAGGCCAGAGAGGAGGTAGAACCTCTCCACCTGGTCTGCCCCGAGGTCTCCTCCCAGTTGGTCATGCCAGGAGCACCTCCTCAGAGAGGCGCCCTGGTGGCATCTTTATCAGATACCCGAACCGCCTCAGCTCTGCTCCAAGTCTGTCCCGGATCACTGAACGTCCCCTCACTCATGAACAAGACCCCGAGACACTTGAACCCCTTCACTTGGGGCAAGGACTGGATCCCCACCTGGAGTCGATCCTGAGGACCATGGCCTCGGATTCAGAGGTGCTGCTCCTCATCCCAGCTGCCAACCGATCCGGTGAGCTCTGTAGATGATAGGCCGATGGCGCCGACAGGACCGCGTCATTCACAAAAAAGCAACGATGATCCTCCGGCTGCTGACCTGCAGCCCCCTCCTCACCTCAGAAACCTGTCCATGAATATCACAGACAGAATCGGAGCCAACACCCACCGGACAGGAGTATCTGCACACAGCTCTCACTTTGGGCCTACGGGGATCAGTAACCTCCTCAGCCCATACTCCTGCAGCACCTCCTGCAGCGCCTCCTACAGCACCTCCTGCAGCGCCTCCTACAGCACCTCCTACAGCACCTCCTGCAGCGCCTCCTACAGCACCTCCTACAGCACCTCCTACAGCACCTCCCACAGCAACTCCTACAGCACCTCCTACAGCCCATACTCCTACAGCACCTCCTACAGCACCTCCTGCAGCACCTCCTGCAGCACCTCCTACAGCACCTCCTACAGCACCTCCTACAGCACCTCCCACAGCAACTCCTACAGCACCTCCTACAGCCCATACTCCTACAGCACCTCCTACAGCACCTCCTGCAGCACCTCCTGCAGCGCCTCCTACAGCACCTCCTACAGCACCTCCTGCAGTGCCTCCTGCAGCGCCTCCTACAGCACCTCCTACAGCACCTCCTACAGCACCTCCCACAGCAACTCCTACAGCCCATACTCCTGCAGCGCCTCCTACAGCACCTCCTACAGCACCTCCTACAGCACCTCCTACAGCCCATACTCCTACAGCACCTCCTACAGCGCCTCCTACAGCACCTCCTGCAGCACCTCCTACAGTGCCTCCTACAGCACCTCCTACAGCACCTCCTGCAGCACCTCCTACAGCACCTCCTGCAGCACCTCCTGCAGCGCCTCCTATAGCACCTCCTACAGCACCTCCTACAGCACCTCCTGCAGCGCCTCCTATAGCACCTCCTGCAGCACCTCCTACAGCACCTCCTGCAGCACCTCCTACAGCACCTCCTGCAGCACCTCCCGCAGCACCTCCCACAGCAACTCCTACAGCACCTCCTACAGCGCCTCCTACAGCGCCTCCTACAGCACCTCCCACAGCACCTCCTACAGCGCCTCCTACAGCACCTCCTACAGCACCTCCTACAGCCCATACTCCTACAGCACCTCCTGCAGCACCTCCTACAGCACCTCCTATAGCGCCTCCTATAGCACCTCCTGCACCACCTCCCACTACAC
Source organism: Remorina albescens (assembly GCA_034769265.1). Classification (NCBI taxonomy): domain Eukaryota; kingdom Metazoa; phylum Chordata; class Actinopteri; order Carangiformes; family Echeneidae; genus Remorina; species Remorina albescens. The sequence goes on from CM068493.1 coordinate 377,435, forward strand.
CTCCCACTACACATCCCTGGAAACCCGGTCATACGCCTTCTCCAGATACACAAAGCACATGTGGACTGGGAGATTGTATTCCCTGGTCCCCTCAATATCACATCAGGAACACCAGGATTTTCTGAGGGATTACCAAGACCTGACCCCACAGAAGGAGGTCTGAGACCTGAGTCCACAATCCTTCAACCACCTGAGGCCATCGACCAATCACATCGCAGGAACAGGCAGTTTCTAACCAATCAGATGGTGCTTCGTGAACAATCGACAAATAACTTCATCACAAGTTCAACACCTGAAGCCTCAGCTGGAAAACTGAGGGACACACCAGGGGGACATCAGGGGGACATTAGGGGGACACAACAGGGACACACACAGAGACACTAATCACAATCCTGTGTCTTTGTTCAACATGGACTGATTGATTATTGAATAGTCTGAATCCATCAGGTCACTTTTCATTTCTCCCATTTAAAGACGTTTACGGGGACAGATCAGTCTCTCAGGTCTGTCTCTGTCTGTCTCTGTCTGTCTCTGTCCTCTCAGGTCTGTCTCTGTCTGTCTCTGTCCTCTCAGGTCTGTCTCTGTCCTCTCAGGTCTGCCTCTGTCCTCTCAGGTCTGTCTCTGTCCTCTCAGGTCTGTCTCTGTCTGTCTCTGTCTGTCTCTGTCCTCTCAGGTCTGTCTCTGTCTGTCTCTGTCCTCTCAGGTCTGCCTCTGTCCTCTCAGGTCTGTCTCTGTCCTCTCAGGTCTGTCTCTGTCTGTCTCTGTCCTCTCAGGTCTGCCTCTGTCCTCTCAGGTCTGTCTCTGTCCTCTCAGGTCTGTCTCTGTCTGTCTCTGTCCTCTCAGGTCTGTCTCTGTCCTCTCAGGTCTGTCTCTGTCCTCTCAGTCTCTCAGGTTTGTCTCTGCTGCAGACGATCTGGAGACAACAGAAAGTCTCATGACGTCCAGCAGACATCAGAGCTTCAGGACGTCTTTGTCCTGCTCGGATGGTATTTTTTGGATTTTGTGGAGTTTTTAACTTTTCTGTAGTTTTAGATTTCATTTTGAATGTTTGAATATTTTGATGTAAATTCTATCGTTGATTTTTTTTTATCTGTTTCTGAAACAAACACAAACAACCTGCAGCAAAAAATCTGTGTCTCTGAAAACTGATGGTGATTTTCAAGACAAGTACACAACACACACACACACACACATACACACACACACACACACACACACAGGCATGCAGGCAAACATTCCTGCAGCAACACATACGAACACGCATGCATGCACACCCACTTCAGCTGTAATAAGCAGGCTGCGTTTCTGAAAGAGGACGGCAGTGATTATGTAACCGCTGGATCACACACACACACACACACACACACAGACAGACAGACACACACACACAGACACACACACAGACACACACACACACACACACACACACACACACACACTACAGGAGCAGTCTGATTCAGGCTGTTTTCATTTCACATTTCAAATCATACAGAGACCAGAACCAGGATCGAGACCTGGACTCTGAGGGGACGTCCTCTGGAGAGACTGCCTAATAAGAGCCACGTTAGACCGACCGGGGAGGCGGGGCCAAGCTCGGCGTCTTACCTGTGCAGTGCCCGTAACGTTTTCCCGCCACGCTGTCCAGCACGGCGAGGGTCAGGTTGTCCGGAGTGTCGGGGTGAAGAGGCGTCCCTCCTCCGCTCTCTGTGATCAGACTGGCCTCGGAGCTCTGCTCGTCACTGGACAGAGACGGACTGCGGACGTCTCCTCCTGCAGAACCAGATCCAGAACCAGATCCGGAGCCGGAACCGGAGCCATTAGCGCTGCTGGGCGCCGTCACCGGACCGGGCCCCGCCGCTGAGGGCCAGGAGGGGGGGTCCTCGCTGTCGGGGCTGCAGGGGTCAAAGTTCAGTTAGTTTTCTCCTCTGAGGGTTTCGTGTCTGAACTGAACTTCATCACACAGAAACATCCTGTAAAGTCCAGAACCAGAACCAGAACCAGACACATTAAGTCCTGTTTCCTCGGCCCAGATCTGGACTCGGGGATTTATGGTCTCAGTCTTCAACACAACATGATGTTCATTTTTTAAATGATGCTCCATTTAGAGGGAAAGGGGAGGGGTTAGGGGGCGGGGCTACTGAGTGACTGACAGACTGGACCACCTAATCAGGATTCAATTAGCTTCACCAAGATAACAGTAAAATTAAGGAGTTTTGGTCTGAAGTGTTGGACAGGGGGCACAGTGGTCAGCTCTGTTTCCCCACAACAAGGAGGTCCTGGGTTCGGTTCCCGGCCTGGAGCCTTTCTGTGTGGATGTTTGGGTTCATCGGTGACTCTAAACTGTCCGGTTGTTGGTCTCTGTCTGTCTCTGTGATGGACTGGACACCTGTCCAGGGTGACCCCGCCCTCCAGAACCCCCCCGTGACCCGGAAACAGATCAGACGAGAATGAATGACCTGAAGCTTGTTGGTCTGCGGTGCATTATGGGAAGCAGAAAAGCTCATCTGAAATCATCGAAGCTGATTATTTTCATTATTGATTAATCTGCAGACCTCCAGGAACCAGGACGGTCTGGACCTGAACCTGGAGCTGAGACACGGATTTCAGTTTTGGACCAAAGTCAGAACCGGGACCGGCTGACTCACCTGAACACCTCCCGGGCCTGGCCGCTCTCCGGTGATGTCTCCCTGAAGAAGGGCACGACCCGGGACAGGCTGGCCCTCCGACGGGACGGCCCGGTGCCCCCGCTGGTCTTGTCCGCCACCCCGCCGACGAAGCCCCCGGCCCGGGTCAGGGCCGTGGTCTGCTTCTTCAGGAACTTCTCCAGCGGCTTCATCCCCGCCGGCATGGTGGGCCGCCGGGTGGGGGGGGGCTGAGACCGGGCTGCTGGGGGGGCTGGGTAAAGGGTGGTGGTGCAGGGGGACGGACGGCTCCTACATCATACGGCCCCTCCGGGGGGGGCGGCAGGTGTGAGCAGGTGAGGCGGACCGAGTCGGTTCTCTGAGGGACCGGCCGGTTTTACCCCATCGGTGAGAGTGCCCCCCCCTCTCCCGGACCACCGCACCGTGATTCGGCCCCTCCTGCTCCGGAAACACCGAGCTCCGCCGATCCGGAGCCCGCAAAACGAGCAGACGGAGCCGGACCCGAGCTGCTCCTTCCGGCCTGCGGCTCCTCCGGGAGGTGGAGCGGGACTCGGAGGCTCGGGGCCGGGCTTCGGTCTCACCTGACGGCGGGTCGGCGGCGGGCTGCTGTCCGTCCCTCTCACCTGGGGACACGAACCGGGCGGTGCGTTCAGGGGTCGTCGGGTTTGTGAGCTGCGGCGGCCGGTCGTGTTTTTCCGGTCGGACTGCAGAGCTCCGGAGCTCCGGTCCACTGTCAGCCGAGCTCTCTCTACCTCCCTCTCTCTCTCTCTCTCTCTGCTCAATTAGAGCAATGAGGACGGGACTCGGAGCGGGCACGCGCCTCCCTCGCTCATCTGCTGCAGTTGCGCGCTACCGCCGGAGCGGGCGCGCGCATGCAGGTTGACTTCCAGTTCTTTCAGACTGATGGACGAAAATGTCCTTTAACAATAAAAGCCTTTTCAGGAAAGTCTCCAAAATAAAAGCACACGGACTCACGTGTGTTCAACCATCAACACGAGCTCTGCATCGCCATTAAAGGACTGTGACGTCACGCTGCCTTTAGAATGAATAGATGGGTAGAATTAGTCAGGTGGCGTTGAAGTCTATGGGAAAATGTCCCTTCTTCTCACTTGAATTATTAGCTTCCTAAACATTTGTGTGGAGATTGGACAGACTGAGGGCGACTGAAGTCTCCCTTGGTGGCGGGTTCAGGAACCAGGAGACCAGACGAGGTCTTTGGACAGTTTATATGTAATCTGCTGATTGACTCCTGATCCCGTCACATGACCCTCCATCGACCTGTGTGAGGTAACCAGATCAGCTCTGACAGTTTCACAACCACAACAATCAGCTGGGCAGGAAAATGTAACTGGACACAGACTGGTCTTCCTCCTGGAGCTGCAGATGTCTGTAAACTGACACCAGCTCCATCACTGAGCCGAGGAGGACACCGCCTCATCACGTACACACAATAAAGACTAAATGATTAAATACAAATGAATAACATCAGGTTGGCTTTAGAAAATTAGATGTTAGATTTTATTTTAAAGGATTTAAAAGAAGTGGATCTCTGAACTGAGCAGAAAAAAGAACATAAAATACGTTCGTGGATAAATAAAAAGATCAGAGTCTTATTCACACACGTAAACAGGATTTTCATACACAACAAGATTTAGAGTGAAATAATGAACAAACCTCTGACTGTGTTCTGTTTTCACTGAATGTCACAGTCTTTAATTCTGTGGAGGGAAAAATCACCAACGGTCGACTGTTCAGAGGACAAAATACAAACATCATCATCATCATCAGGAGTGTAAACAGCAGATCAACGAGCAGACAGTTAAAGGGTTAACACACAGAAACGGGTGGTATGGTCCTTTAACAGCTGAGCCTCTTTATGTCCAGCAGCCGCTGCTGAATATTCATGAACAGGAGAACCCGACTGCAGCCTGATTGGCTGACAGGGCCTGTCAATCACAGAGTTTACATAAGAGCTGGCCGCCCCCTCCCTCCGGTTATAAATATTCATTTTAACGAACAGAGAGGAGCAGGTGGATGAGAGAGGGGGAGGGGAGAGTTTAACATGGGGGGGGGGCTGAAAATAGAAAATCAGATGAAGAGTGAAGGAAAGAAGGAAAGTTTCAGTTTAAGAGGCGACTAAATGAATAAAAGACATTTCATCATCATGTTTTTATTGATTCTCAGCGGAGGAACGTTCTTCACAAACAAACTCAAAGAAAACCAATGATGACATCATCGACATCATCATCATCATCATCATCATCATCATCGTCATCATCGTAACATGACACAAACAGCACTGTCATCACAGTGAACAGTCTGCTCAGCTCAGGTCAAAGGTCAAACACTTCAGATATGTCTGTAAACCGGACAGCAGTCAGCTAGCTCTCAACACAGGAAGTGGATTCAGTCACATGACGTCAGGCCCAAACAACCACGAAGATGGATCAATACAGATCATTGATAAACGAGCTGCCATCAATTGGCACTTGTGTGAGGTGGAAGTGAAGCTGAAGCCGCTGTCACAAACAGGTCACAGCCTCTGTGGTCAGGTGGGAGGGAGGGATCGAACGTGCTGAGGAGGCACCAACCCCCCACCCCCACCCCCTCCACCTTCACCTTCAAACTTTCATCTCCAACGTGATGAAAAACCAAAGTAACAGAAACTCACTGGATGTTTTAACCATATCAGCTATCTATTAATTTCAAATTAAAAGCACCTGCTCAGGATTTTAGATCTCCTCAGAATACTGAAGCATTATTGGTTAGAGACTAAAGGATGACCTTTAACCCTGAACGTGTTAGAATTTAACAAAGTGGTCTCCTACGTGTGCGTGTGAGGCCGTTAACATGTGAAGTGAATCATCGTCATCATCTCACTCTTTTTACTAACAATAAAAAAAACTAAGAGAAAAACTTTAAAGTATTGCGTGACAAAGGAAGGAAAATAAAAACAGACCAGAGCTAAAGCCGAGCAGCTCGTCTGTGGTCACGTCCACCGTCAACATTCGAGGTCCCTGCCGATGCGTTTGAATCAGAAGCTGACTGATCTGTAGCTCTAGAATTATTAGAATATGTTTCTGCTCTATTGTATCTGTTCAAGCTTCTATATACACATTTAGGTTCCTATGTACAGACTCAGTAAACGCCCCCACACCCTCTGCAGCAGCTTCTGGCTTCTGTGCAATGTTTGTGTGGAGAATCAAACCGACACTGCTGTCGGGAAATGGAAACAGTCAGGTGAGTTTTAAAGGGCTTGAGATTTACAGCTTTATGTCGCTTTAATAGTCACAGGAGGAACAACACAGTCTCCGTTGTCATGGCAGCAGTCCACAGTACGATAGCGTCACAGGTCAGACTAATTTGGTTACGGTGAATTTTTTATATGCACATTGTGTACAGTGTTTACCTCCATCTGCCTGCGGGGCAGCTAACTCAGGACAACAGCTCACGTGCAGAGCAAGAAATTAATTCTGCGCCGATCCGTCGACACAATTATTCATCAGTGCACAGGTGAGTCAGATCACCTGTGTTTTCTTTGCAGGTCCAAATAAACTAAAATAATGATATTAAAAAAAAAGAGTTTCAGTCTTATTGCATTTTTCAGGGAGGAGAAAAAAAAAAGTACAAAAAAAAAAATCTCCCTCAAACTTAAAATGTTTCCAGGTTGAACTTTGAACTTCAGCTCTGATGTGAAGGGGTGAACTTTAACTCCCACTGTTATTAGAGAAATGGTGAAAACAACATGAGCTTAAACCACCAACAGTCTTCTGGTCTCGGCTTCTTTGTGTTTTCTCTTTCACAGACTTTGATCCCTATTTTTGTTTTTGTCCTGAGACAGTTTTGTATTTTTGAGCCTAAACATATTAAAATTAGATAATATGAGAAGTTTAACAGGTCTGTGGAAACGCCATCGTGTGATTATGACCTGGACTGTCAAATCTCATCACATCATTTTGACCGTCAGGGAATTTCTAAGTATTGCCTGACTTTTCTGGGCCAACTGATTAATGAAACAAAGAAAACCACTTTCAGATGGACAGATAATGAAAATGATGTCCTACTAAAAGGTAATTAATATTTCATGGTGATGTAATGGAGACGACGGCAAACAAAGACATTTAAGTGTTTGTCAATAATTGTACTTCCCCCTATAAAGGTTTGATCTGCAGAAGGAGACTGCTGATAATAAACACTTTGACAGCAGAGTCTGTTATGAACCGTTTAACAAAGGCTTTAATAATGATAAAAGATTTTCAAAGAGCCATATTAACGTTTTTAAATTTCTCTGGATGAATCCGACTGATTTCGCAATCCAGCTGATGAATCTTGAATCAGAACAAAAATGAGCATCAGCATCAGTGTTGGGGAACGTGAAAAGTAAAAAAAAACAAACACAACAATAAACAAACAAAAACAAAAAAGAAGACATGTTATAAACAGTCTTCCATGTTCACCGTGTTCAGGTGAGAGAAGCGTCGATGACAACAGGAAGCACTGGAACGGCACAGAACTTCAAACTATCAACAATTGATCCTCACAAACATCCCTCAAACTTAATCTGAGTTTGATTACTTTATTGTTAATCTTTCTGTATTGACAGTGTAACTATGACGGAAACACAACAAGCTTCTGTTTCCTGTTGATGTTTGAAGTAAACAAAGAAAATATAACAAAGAGAAACTCTGCCTGTTTCTCCATGAAAGGACACAAATACTTTAAACTTCACCTGCAGCCGTCCGTCAGATGTTAAATGCTTCAAAGTGTCTCTAAAGGGTTTGAACTCAATCCCACGTTTGTTTGTTTTTGTTTTTTTTTCATTTTTAGGTTCAATGTTAAAACTTGTTGGCGGGATTAAACCTGTGAGTCACAGAACAGCCCGACTATGATGCGTCTCCATCACAGCTGACCCGCCCAACTGCTACACAATCAAAAACAAAGAGGAGAAAAAAGGAACAAGTCCAGCAGTGATGCTGCGGGTCACCTGGAGTCCGTCCTTGCCGTCCCTTCGTCAACCGTCACTGTCGGGGACACGCCTCCTCACCGAACCCCCCACCCTGCTCCTGCAAACAGGTACAAGGAAAAGCTTTGTTTTACTGTTCGTGACATCGGACCTTGGCACCTGCAGGATTTATGACGTCACCCCCAGTGGGGATCCAATCAGAGTCCAGGAACTCATACTCCGTTGTTTAAGAAAGAGGAAAAACGTTTTTGATGCTAAATTCTAAACTCGGGATCCTTAACAGTTTGTACTCACCTGCAGTTTTCGGATCAGAGTGGGGCTGAGACTGGGTGGCGGGGAGGGGTGAGGGGCGGGGTCACTCGGAGGCAAAGGGCACCTCTGGAGGGGGGGGCTTGACAGTGACGGGCTGGGATGTGCGGCGGGGTGGTGAAGGCTTGGGCTGCGCCTGCTGCTGCACCGTGTCGTAGTACGTCACTCCTCCGTAGGTGACCTGGGACTGACCCTGACACATAAAGAAGTGGGGTGAGGGGTCAGAGGTCGCACAGACCGTCCAAACGACAGACATCAACGGGGCATACCTACCTGTGGATTTGGGTACATGGCGGGGTAAGGAAAGGTCATGACGCCCGGCGGAGGGTAGAAAGGCGGTGGCAGCAGCTGTTGAGCTTGGCCTGGAGACAGAGATACAGGTGGGCCTCCGTAGAGGGTGGGGTTAGCGATCGGGCCGCCTGATTGGTGGGGGTGGAGACCTGGAGGAGGAGGCAGAGATGAAACATTTACCAAACCAGAGAACGCATCTGAGACACAAGAAAGCAGCTTGTGAATCCAGGAAGGAACCCAGACTGCACTGACCAGGGTGGGGGATGTGCATCTCAGGCTGGACCAGCATACTTTGCGGCGGGATGGGGGCGGGGCCCTCCCCATGGGCATAGATTGGTCCCTGGTACGACACTGAGACAGAATGTATAACAGTTAGGAGACGTGTCTAACACAGTAACCCGTGACCTTAATGCCCTCTGCTGGAGAGTCCGACACAACACACCGGACAGATCACTAAAACATGAGTTTGTCTTTCTAGCTGATGACGTCACAGATGGAACACACTGAGGAACAGTGTCTCAGGCCTAAAACCGTTGCTATGGTTACAGGGATGCTCTGCAGCTCTCAATTTATACCAGTCAGTTTGCTTATATGGTGTAAAATCAGCTGTGTTTACAAATGCTGTCACTTCATGGATCAATAATCCAACAGTTCACACTAATTCAGCACTCAGCCACTGAGCAGTGTTTCTCAGGGGATAAAGACCTGCTGTGTGTTCTCGGGTCATATGATCATCTTACTGGGTTCGTAGTAATGTCCCTCCATCACTCCCAGGTGCATGGGGGGTGCTGGCTCGGGGACAGCTCTCTGGCGTTGGGAGGAATAACGCTTGGCCCGATTGGAGCCGACACCCATCTCCTCCATGCTGGAGAACTGAGGCGGGCCTCCGGGGATGTGCATGGTGTTGGGAAGGCCTGCGGACAGAAGCCTTCATCAGTTCATGCCACAGAGACTTAGCGTTTAAAATCCTTTGCAGTTAATGAAGCATGGATCAGCGCTGAAAGCTGCATTTCATCCTGACATGTCTTAAAAGTCCAGAATGACCAGAAGGAGGTGCAGGTTGATGCTGCCACCAGCAGGGAGAAGTCTGAGTGACCTTTGAACCAGCTCTCCTCCTTCAGGAAGCTTCAGGCCCGATGAGCTGATCAGGCTGAAGCACTGCGTTCATAAATATTTCATTTTCAGAGATGAACGGGGGAGCCTGTGTTTCTGCTTCCACAGCAAAACATCACTGCTGCTGGTTATTTGTGGCTTGGTGAGATGTCTTCAGTTTGTGCGTTTTATTTGTTGGACACAGAAATTTAACTGTGATGATTAATCTTTGCTTACTAGTATTTATCTGGAGTTGTATTGGAGAACAAGCTTTGCTTCTATTTGGTTGGTCTGCAAAAAGAAATTGATGTTGCCATTATATTGCTGATTTTGCAATTTCAGTTGTTGATCATTTTTACATTTTATATTCTGAGATGTCTCCACATATTTAGGATCTGAGAATAATGTGTGTGACTCCATGAATAAGAAACTTGTTTATTTGAGTTTATGTTGTTTTTAGATTCCTTCAAACACAAATCTGAAGTGTGATCGGATAAAAAGCTTCCACCCACCTCTCATCTCTGAACGCATGTATGAGGTTGGACTCTGGCTCCAGCTCTGCCCTGCCAGACTGAGTCGAGCCACGTCCTGGTCCAGTTCCGTCAGCCTCCCCGCTCCTCCTCCTGTGGCTGCTGCTCCTCCTCCACTTCCTGCTCCGACTGCCTGACTTGGTCCATCTCCCCCCGTCCAGCTCTTCCCTCCCACGCTGCCGGGGGAGGAGGCAGTCCCTGTGGCCGCAGACTCTTCCATAGACGGCTGTTTGCTGCCCAGGTCTGCGGGCCGAGAGCGAGTCCTGCGAGCCAGGGAGTAAGATTTACGCTCCACCGGCCGCTCAGCGGGAGGAGAGGCTTCCCGATTGGTCACTGCTGCCGATGACTGAAGGGAGGGGTCAGAGGTGGAGGGGGAAGCAGCCAATCCAGTTGTAGATCTGTCTGCATTCCCTCTGTGCTCCTGCTCTCCTCGCTGTCGCCGCGGTGATGAAGACTGGTAACCACCCTGCTGTGACGATGTCGCCGTTGTCACAGCACTTAAGCTCAGGTCCTGCTCCCCATCGCCTCCGGGGCTGATTGCAATGTCTTCTACAACCACAGAAGGACCCCCCCTTCCCCCGCCACCACGCCCCCCCCTGCTGGCCACACCCCTGTCTCCTGCAGGTTCTAATGGAGCTTTAGGGCCTTGTCGCTCTCTGGGATGCATCTGGGGCACATTTGATTCACTATTCCTGTAGTGGGACTGAGGCGGGAGGTGCATTTGATTCTGGTGGGACGGTCTGCTGCGGGAGGGGGGCAGCCTGGAGGGGTTGGTGCTGCGCTGAGCTGAGGAGAGAGGGAGGGGGGAATGGGATGTAGAAGGCTGGATAGACGAAGGTGAGGGGGCCCCTCCTCGGTTTGGACCTCCTCCGCTCTGCCAGGACCGGACTGGACGCTCCCCTCCTCCCTCTCTCCACCGTTTGTCTCTGCTGGGGGACGTGCTCTGTCTGCAGGAGCAGGGCGAGCATTAACCATCTGATGTGACATCATACAGTACTGATGTAGTGAAGAATCATTTACAGGACAAAAAAAAATTTTTAAAAAAATCATCACCTAGTCCTGCGCTGTCTGTATGTCCGTTCTCCGGGGCCGCCGCCATTTCGGATATCGTAACCATAGATGGCGATGAGCTCTTCGCGGCTCTTGGGTGCCTGCTCCTCCTCCCTGAATTTGTCGTGCTCCCAACGGCCTTCATCTTTCCACAACTTCCTGTTTCGACCTTTGGGTCTGACAGGACACAGAAAGAAAGACATGATAAGGTTAAACGCTGATGGTAAAAAAAAAAAAAAAAAATCAGAAACAAACAGTGAACGATCACAGTGGAGTCAATCCCCTCAGGAACAAGTCAAATTATTATAATTTAAGTTACATCAATGAGCTACACCAACCAAAATTAAGAATAATCCCAAAATCTGAGTTAAATATCTGTCAGTTCAACCTGTTCACTTCCACCTTTTAATAAAACACAGGAGCTTGATTCTGGAAACTTCATTTGAACAAACCTCGATACATAAAATTGGAATCATAACAACAGATCAAATCAAACTGCACCTCTCCTCCTCCTGAGCATGTCCTCTGACATCGTGCTCAAAGAACAGACCCTTCCTGGGAATGTAGGCCGGGTTTTTTCTGTCCTCGTCATCGTCGAGCTGCTGACCAGGTTTTCCTCCCACCTTGGTCTCAGGGTCGTCCGTGGACTCCTGTGTGCATTTATAGATATTGTCACGGCTACATAACAAGTCTACTGTCAAATCAAATCAGATTTATTTATGTAGCGCCAAATCATAACAAAGTTACATCAAGGCACTTTACATATAGAGCAGGTATAAGATTATTTAAAGAGACCCAACAGATCCCCTGTCAACCACAAAAAAGATGGAGGAGTGTTTTATGTTGATTCACAAACAATCTTGTAAAAAGTCAGAGCTAAAGCAGCAGAGATGTTTCTCTGCAACAGATCAGCAACAACAGCCATTAAACACACACACACACACCAGGCATCTAGATCGTCTCCAGCATCACTCAATTACAGAGACAAAAGTAAACAAGTAAAAAATTTAAAAGAAAAAATAAATAAATTCACCACTGTGAAAACAAGCATAAATCCTGCTGGCTGTCCTTCAGACTCCAACAGCCACAGTTGTCAGATCTGATTGTTGTTTGTGTCTTTGCTTCATTTACTCCATGTTGGTCTCACCTGGCCGTCACCGCTCTGTCTCTCTCCAGCTAGATTCCCTTTCTCCTCAGCTTTGTTCTCCTCTTTGCTCTGCACTCCTCCCTCCCCCTCTTCTGCCGCCGCTTCCTCCTCTTCCTCCACCTCCTCCACCCCATCCCCTCCCTGAGCGGGGGTGTCAGCAGCAGGGGGTTTGGGCTCATTGGCCGCTGCTGGAGCTTCTTCATCGCTGTACTGCTCTGCCTCCTCTTCCTCCTCCACTCCCTGAGGAAACAGAGGATTAGTTCAGTGTTTATGGACACAACACAGTTAAAAATAAGACTTTCAGCAGTACAGACGCATTCGAGGAACATCACTTATTTTGGTTATGGAAGGTTTTGTCTTTGGTGCTCCGTGTGTGACTCCACTGCTTTGATTTTCATTGAATTACTTTTTCTTCATGAGGTTGCTAACTAGCAGACAGTGTATACACTTCGAACGTCCCAGCTGTCAACACAATGAGTGTTGTTGCCCTGACAATCCTGATGTCTGTAATGACAGTGTCAGCAAAGGATTCAGAAACTCCATACTTAGCATTTTAATCACTTTAGAGCCACATTAAGGTTTCGGCTGTTTTTTCATCCCTTTTAAGTTTTTAATGATCGAAATGTCACCAAGTCTCTACGTATTCAGAGTCATCTCAACCTCAGCTGATTATACAGAAAAGTGAAGAAGAAATGCTTCTATGTCCTTAACAGGTTTGGACTTGATGATAAACAACATTTCTACCTCTGAATGGGAGCCGTTTTCTTCAGGATCTGCACTGTCGTAGTCAGAAAGGACCGCTGGACACAGAAGAGAGAAAAAGGATGTAATTATTCCAGTGTCAGATTTCAGAAAGATGAAAACTGAGGATTCACAGTGATTGTAAAACAGTATTGAAATGAAGATATGTTTATGACATATAATCATCTGTAATAGGCCAATGAATATATTCCCCTGAACAGAAATAGTTGGAATTATATTTTCTTAATACAGAGTTGTGGATCGGGTTTAATGTTGCTTTAAGTAATCCATCTTACCTTCTCCGACTCCGTCTTCACTCTCCTGCAAAGAGACGGCCAGAAGTCAAAGTCAGCTCAAGCACCATAACATCAAAGTGTTTATCTTCTAGTAGAACTCAGCTGCACAAAAAATTACAACATGTCCATAAACTCAGACTGGGCGCCGCCTGCTGTAAACAACTCTCTGTGGTGCACAACAGAGAGAGTTGTGTGTGAGTGTTTTGGAGGAGGCTCAGGGTTTCCCCAGGTCAGCTGGGCCCGAGCATGGGGGAGCTGCTCTGTTGGAAACCTGGATATAATGGCCGACAGCTCACCAGCGACATCCGCTGGTTAAATGGCTTCATCAAACTCTGGCCATCGAACATAAGGGGACAAATCCCGGTGGCAGGGGGCGGCTACATTGGTTTAAAAAAAAAAAAAAAGATCAGTTAACATTTCCTGGCCTTCCTTGTGTGTCTGTCAACAACTTCTCTGGCAGAGACTCTGAAGCTGGAACCCAAACAGGGGGCCATTTTCATTCTTCCTCCCTGGGCAGGATTTCAAACCAGCGGGCATCTTGAATTAAACATTCAAACTCTGAACACAAATCAGACATTCAGGCCAAGAGCAGCATTGTATTATAAGGAAAACTAAAACGTATGACTTGCATAGTTGTTTTAGGTCCCGAGGCTCTGGACTTTAAATGGATAACTAAACTGTCACTTCAGGCTTTGCATCATCACAGAACTGGAAGAAATCCAAGTCTGGAAATGAACCACAGGGTCTGTGAAGACTGCTGGGAGACAAGTGTCAGGAAGTATGGGCAGCTCACAAATATGATTTATTCAATCAGACGTCATTAAGGACAGCTGGTTGTCCTTGTTGTCTTGTTGGTCTGTTTGAGGACACAGTCCTGAACAGATGTGTAAAAACCTGATCGGCTCAGTCACTCAACGCCAGAGGAAATCAGTTTAAACGACATTTATAGAGCCGTGTGTGGGCTCGGTGGAAGCTGTTGGTTTTATTTTGGAGCTGGTTGGGTTTGGACGGCCTGGCTGTCTGCTCCTCCCCGGCTGATGTCTAACTGCTGGCGGGCAAACAGCCTCCTTCCTCCGGTCAAAGCTCCGGCAGCTTTCGGGGACAGAAGCCACCGGAGCAGATTTACCCGGACAGGTCCAGACTGGGGCCGTTTAGAGGCCTAAAACAGCTGAACTCTGAACACCGACAGCAGGACGGCTGCTAACTGCTCTACCGCTGCTGCCTTCCAGCTAACGCCGAACAAACACCAACTTTCTTTGAGTCAAAAGTGGGATGTGTGGCTGAATTCTGCAGGTTCCTCCTTCACGGTAGAACCGACCCAGAAGCCGGACTCAGCCGTCAGGAGGAGCTGGGCTGGAGGCGGTCTGTGCCGCTCCGGGTCGGGACACGGGACGGTGGTCTGGCGGAGCTAACGTTAGCTCCGGGAGTTAGCCGCTACTCACACATTCGGACTCCACGTCGCTCTTCGCCTCGGGCCGGCCGACTGCAGCCTCCGGCGGGTCGGGATCCCTCCCTCGGCTCTTGGTCACCGGGGATCCCGACCTCCCGCTGTCCGAACCCGAACCGGACTCGTCGTCGTCGTCCTCGCTGTCCTGGGACGCGCGCCTCCTCCTTCGCCGCCGGTCCGCCATCTTAGGGCTCAAGTGGTTGAAACCGGAAGGATGCAAAGAATTGTGGGTGATGGAGTTCTTCTTCACTGGGTTTTTAAAGGCTCCCTGTTCCCTTTACCGCCGCCTGGTGGACGTTTACCGTGACATGGCTCTGATCAGGTTTCCAACAGTCGAAACAACAAAACGAGTTTCTTTAAAATTAGAAAGTTCAACTCAAAGTTCGAAGTAAGTGAAAACGGTTCGTTTCAAAGGAGCAAACGGCGGGAAATTTAGCGATAATGACGTCACCCGTCAATCAGTCATAAATCTCAATTAATCTGTCTGTCAACGACAGACGGCCATCTTGTTTTCTGAAACCCGTAGAAGCCATTTTTGGAGGTGGATCTGACCTGCTCTGTACTCTATCCTTATTGTGTGGTCCAGTCTGTCAGTCACACAGTAGCCCCGCCCCTTAACCCCTCCACTCCTTCCTCTAAATGGAGCATCATTTAAAAAATGAACATCATGTTGTATTGAAGACTGTAAACTAGAGACTGAGACCATAAACTCATCAGAGAGGAGGAGGAGGGACATTTTCCCATAGACTTCAATATAAAGGAGGAGGAGGGACATTTTCCCATAGACTTCAGTATAAAGGAGGAGGAGGGACATTTTCCTATAGACTTCAGTATAAAGGAGGAGGGACATTTTCCCATAGACTTCAGTATAAAGGAGGAGGAGGGACATTTTCCCATAGACTTCAATATAAAGGAGGAGGAGGGACATTTTCCCATAGACTTCAGTATAAAGGAGGAGGTAGTACATTTTCCCATAGACTTCAGTATAAAGGAGAAGGGACATTTTCCCATAGACTTCAGTATAAAGGAGGAGGAGGGACATTTTCCCATAGACTTCAGTACAGTCTGACTTCTTCCTACAGCCGGTGGAGTCCCCCCTGATGGTGATAGGAAGAATGAAGGTTGAAGGGTGCATTGACGGTGTTTAACTGTCAGGATTCAGGATTCAGGTCAGTTCACCGGATGGATTTGAGTTCTCCTGCAGCCACCAGAGGGCAGCGCTTAATCACAAAGGGCCCCCTGAGCATCAGCGTGGTCCTCCACCAGGAGAGTGTCCTCCACCAGGAGAGTGCCCTCCACCAGGACTCTGTCCTCCACCAGGAGAGTGTCCTCCACCAGGAGAGTGTCCTCCATCAGGAGAGTGTCCTCCACCAGGACTCTGTCCTCCACCAGGAGAGTGTCCTCCATCAGGAGAGTGTCCTCCACCAGGAGAGTGTCCTCCATCAGGAGAGTGTCCTCCACCAGGAGAGTGCCCTCCACCAGGAGAGTGTCCTCCATCAGGAGAGTGTCCTCCACCAGGAGAGTGTCCTCCATCAGGAGTGTGTCCTCCACCAGGAGAGTGTCCTCCACCAGGACTCTGTCCTCCACCAGGAGAGTGTCCTCCATCAGGAGAGTGTCCTCCACCAGGACTCTGTCCTCCACCAGGAGAGTGTCCTCCACCAGGACTCTGTCCTCCACCAGGAGAGTGTCCTCCATCAGGAGAGTGTCCTCCACCAGGAGAGTGTCCTCCATCAGGAGAGTGTCCTCCACCAGGAGAGTGTCCTCCACCAGGACTCTGTCCTCCACCAGGAGAGTGTCCTCCACCAGGAGAGTGTCCTCCACCAGGAGACTGTCCTCCACCAGGACTCTGTCCTCCACCAGGACTCTGTCCTCCACCAGGAGAGTGTCTTTCATCAGGAGAGTGTCCTCCACCAGGACTCTGTCCTCCACCAGGAGAGTGTCTTTCATCAGGAGAGTGTCCTCCATCAGGAGAGTGTCCTCCACCAGGAGACTGTCCTCCACCAGGACTCTGTCCTCCACCAGGAGAGTGTCTTTCATCAGGAGAGTGTCCTCCACCAGGACTCTGTCCTCCACCAGGACTCTGTCTTCCATCAGGAGAGTGTCCTCCACCAGGACTCTGTCCTCCACCAGGAGAGTGTCCTCCATCAGGAGAGTGTCCTCCACCAGGAGAGTGTCCTCCACCAGGACTCTGTCCTCCACCAGGAGAGTGTCCTCCATCAGGAGAGTGTCCTCCACCAGGAGAGTGCCCTCCACCAGGACTCTGTCCTCCACCAGGAGAGTGTCCTCCATCAGGAGAGTGTCCTCCACCAGGAGAGTGTCCTCCATCAGGACTCTGTCCTCCACCAGGACTCTGTCCTCCACCAGGACATCGTCCTCCTCGTCCTCCTCCTCGTCTGTGGAGGACAGTCTCCTGGTGGAGTAGAATGTAATTTGTCTGTTTCTCCGTCAGCTCCGGTCCAACAATGATTAACAGAAATATTTTAGTTCTTCTTGGAGTCATCAAGCAGCAAACATGCTTAAAAATGTGTGACGGTCTTGATCTGATCTGGTTTTATCTGTTTTGGCACAGAAGCACCTAAAAGGTTGACAAGTTTACAAGTTCACCATAAAAATGTGACAACACTGAAGGTGACACTTTACAGCTGGAGCCCCAATCAAAGTTTATGACTCTGATATCGACACATTACAGGACTGAAGAAAGGTTTTTCTTCAACGGCCATAAACACTGTAAGAGTAACAGATGTTTCACCTTTTACCATCATCGTCATCATCAAACTTTGAAAACACCTCAATTTTATAGAGTTCATAAGATGTTTTAAAGGCTAATAATCAAGAGAATCAACACAAATATCAGTTAGACAAACAGCCGGGACGTTCTGACATTAAATAAATAAGCAGTGAAAACAGCCTCGAACACGTGAAACTGGATTTGGGAGTTAACTGAAAAAATGGAATGATAAATTCCAGTTCCAGTGAAAAATTCCAGATGGATTAAAAACCAGTTGGAACGTTCCTCTAAAACCTGAACGCAGCAAATAGATGTGATCACCTGACCAACACAAACTGAAGATTGTTTGATTTGGCTGCAGTTCGGTTGTTTGGTGGAATTAGGGTTTGGTTCTGAGGAACTGAGGAGGGGAGAGTCAGGAGGACGGATCAGGACACTTTCTGCTTCATTTCATTAGAATAATGCAAACACAAAGCTTCAGCAAAGCATCGACTCAATCAAAGAATTCACAAAAAGAAAAGCAGCTACTGTTCAAAACAGATCCAGGAGTCCTCAGTTTGGATAGCTCAGCTTCGGTATCCTGAAGAAATACATTCACATGATTACAGATTTACGTTAGCTTTTCTCAAGGTACTGTAGTTTATGGTGTGTTAGCAACATTAGCTACCTGAACTCTGACAACAGTGTGTTTTCAGGAATAAATGTTAACTTCGGCCACATCAGGAATCAGACGGTAAGTACCACAGTGACTGACAAAGATCAGAGAAACGACACAAACACCTCCATCAAATCCCTGCAATCAGTTTTACAGCCGATATAAACCAGTTTAAACCAGTCCAACATGGTGGACTTGGATCAGGGTCCAGAGAGCCCAAAGACGCTTTACAGCAGCCGACGGGTTTCTCTGCCTGGAGGACAACGACATCCGGGTCCTGAGGTTTGTCCTGCGTTTGGACTCACCAAAGGATCCACAAAGTCCTCTGTCCTCCACCAGGACTCTGTCCTCCACCAGGAGAGTGTCCTCCACCAGGACTCTGTCCTCCACCAGGAGACTGTCCTCCACCAGGAGACTGTCCTTCACCAGGACTCTGTCCTCCACCAGGAGACTGTCCTCCACCAGGAGACTGTCCTCCACCAGGACTCTGTCCTTCACCAGGAGACTGTCCTCCACCAGGAGAGTGTCCTCCACCAGGAGACTGTCCTCCACCAGGAGACTGTCCTCCATCCGGACTTTGTCCTCCACCAGGACTTTGTCCTCCACCAGGACTCTGTCCTTCACCAGGAGACTGTCCTCCACCAGGAAAGTGTCCTCCACCAGGAGAGTGTCCTCCATCAGGACTTTGTCCTCCACCAGGAGACTGTCCTCCATCAGGACTTTGTCCTCCACCAGGAGACTGTCCTCCACCAGGAGAGTGTCCTCCATCAGGACTTTGTCCTCCACCAGGAGACTGTCCTCCAACAGGACTCTGTCCTCCATCAGGACTTTGTCCTCCACCAGGAGACTGTCCTCCATCAGGACTTTGTCCTCCATCAGGACTCTGTCCTCCACCAGGAGACTGTCCTCCACCAGGACTTTGTCCTCCACCAGGAGACTGTCCTCCACCAGGACTTTGTCCTCCACCAGGAGACTGTCCTCCAACAGGACTCTGTCCTCCACCAGGACTCTGTCTTCCATCAGGAGAGTGTCTTTCATCAGGAGACTGTCCTCCACCAGGACTCTGTCCTCCATCAGGAGACTGTCCTCCACCAGGACTCTGTCCTCCACCAGGAGACTGTCCTCCACCAGGACTTTGTCCTCCACCAGGAGACTGTCCTCCACCAGGAGACTGTCCTGCATCAGGACTTTGTCCTCCACCAGGAGACTGTCCTCCACCAGGACTTTGTCCTTCACCAGGAGACTGTCCTCCACCAGGAGACTGTCCTCCACCAGGAGACTGTCCTCCATCAGGACTTTGTCCTCCACCAGGACTTTGTCCTCCAACAGGAGACTCTACTTCAACAGGACTTAGTCCTCCAACAGGACTCTGTCCTCCATCAGGAGACTGTCCTCCACCAGGAGACTGTCCTCCACCAGGACTCTGTCCTCCATCAGGAGACTGTCCTCCACCAGGAGACTGTCCTCCATCAGGAGACTGTCCTCCACCAGGACTTTGTCCTCCATCAGGACTTTGTCCTCCAACAGGACTCTGTCCTCCACCAGGACTTTGTCCTCCAACAGGACTCTGTCCTCCACCAGGAGACTGTCCTCCACCAGGACTCTGTCCTTCACCAGGAGACTGTCCTCCACCAGGAGACTGTCCTTCACCAGGAGACTGTCCTCCACCAGGAGACTGTCCTCCACCAGGAGACTGTCCTCCATCAGGACTTTGTCCTCCAACAGGAGACTCTACTTCAACAGGACTTTGTCCTCCATCAGGACTTTGTCCTCCAACAGGAGACTGTCCTCCACCAGGAGACTGTCCTCCACCAGGAGACTGTCCTCCATCAGGAGAGTGTCCTCCACCAGGAGACTGTCCTCCACCAGGACTCTGTCCTTCACCAGGAGACTGTCCTCCACCAGGAGAGTGTCCTCCACCAGGAGACTGTCCTCCACCAGGAGACTGTCCTCCATCCGGACTTTGTCCTCCACCAGGACTTTGTCCTCCACCAGGACTCTGTCCTTCACCAGGAGACTGTCCTCCACCAGGAAAGTGTCCTCCACCAGGAGAGTGTCCTCCATCAGGACTTTGTCCTCCACCAGGAGACTGTCCTCCATCAGGACTTTGTCCTCCACCAGGAGACTGTCCTCCACCAGGAGAGTGTCCTCCATCAGGACTTTGTCCTCCACCAGGAGACTGTCCTCCATCAGGACTTTGTCCTCCATCAGGACTTTGTCCTCCACCAGGAGACTGTCCTCCAACAGGACTCTGTCCTCCATCAGGACTTTGTCCTCCACCAGGAGACTGTCCTCCATCAGGACTTTGTCCTCCATCAGGACTCTGTCCTCCACCAGGAGACTGTCCTCCACCAGGACTTTGTCCTCCACCAGGAGACTGTCCTCCACCAGGACTTTGTCCTCCACCAGGAGACTGTCCTCCAACAGGACTCTGTCCTCCACCAGGACTCTGTCTTCCATCAGGAGAGTGTCTTTCATCAGGAGACTGTCCTCCACCAGGACTCTGTCCTCCATCAGGAGACTGTCCTCCACCAGGACTCTGTCCTCCACCAGGAGACTGTCCTCCACCAGGACTTTGTCCTCCACCAGGAGACTGTCCTCCACCAGGAGACTGTCCTGCATCAGGACTTTGTCCTCCACCAGGAGACTGTCCTCCACCAGGACTTTGTCCTTCACCAGGAGACTGTCCTCCACCAGGAGACTGTCCTCCATCAGGATTTTGTCCTCCACCAGGACTTTGTCCTCCAACAGGAGACTCTACTTCAACAGGACTTAGTCCTCCAACAGGACTCTGTCCTCCATCAGGAGACTGTCCTCCACCAGGAGACTGTCCTCCACCAGGACTCTGTCCTCCATCAGGAGACTGTCCTCCACCAGGAGACTGTCCTCCATCAGGAGACTGTCCTCCACCAGGACTTTGTCCTCCATCAGGACTTTGTCCTCCAACAGGACTCTGTCCTCCACCAGGACTTTGTCCTCCAACAGGACTCTGTCCTCCACCAGGAGACTGTCCTCCACCAGGACTCTGTCCTTCACCAGGAGACTGTCCTCCACCAGGAGACTGTCCTCCACCAGGACTCTGTCCTTCACCAGGAGACTGTCCTCCACCAGGAGAGTGTCCTTCACCAGGAGACTGTCCTCCACCAGGAGAGTGTCCTCCACCAGGAGACTGTCCTCCACCAGGAGACTGTCCTCCATCAGGACTTTGTCCTCCACCAGGACTTTGTCCTCCAACAGGAGACTCTACTTCAACAGGACTTTGTCCTCCATCAGGACTTTGTCCTCCAACAGGAGACTGTCCTCCACCAGGAGACTGTCCTCCATCAGGAGACTGTCCTCCACCAGGACTTTGTCCTCCATCAGGACTTTGTCCTCCAACAGGACTCTGTCCTCCACCAGGACTTTGTCCTCCAACAGGACTCTGTCCTCCACCAGGAGACTGTCCTCCACCAGGACTCTGTCCTCCACCAGGAGACTGTCCTCCAACAGGACTCTGTCCTCCACCAGGACTCTGTCTTCCATCAGGAGAGTGTCCTCCACCAGGACTTTGTCCTCCATCAGGACTTTGTCCTCCAACAGGACTCTGTCCTCCACCAGGACTTTGTCCTCCAACAGGACTCTGTCCTCCACCAGGACTCTGTCCTCCACCAGGAGACTGTCCTCCAACGGGACTCTGTCCTCCACCAGGACTCTGTCTTCCATCAGGAGACTGTCTTTCATCAGGAGACTGTCCTCCACCAGGACTCTGTCCTCCACCAGGAGACTGTCCTCCAACAGGACTCTGTCCTCCACCAGGACTCTGTCTTCCATCAGGAGAGTGTCTTTCATCAGGAGACTGTCCTCCACCAGGAGACTGTCCTCCACCAGGACTCTGTCCTTCACCAGGAGACTGTCCTCCACCAGGAGACTGTCCTCCATCAGGACTTTGTCCTCCACCAGGACTTTGTCCTCCAACAGGAGACTCTACTTCAACAGGACTTTGTCCTCCAACAGGACTCTGTCCTCCATCAGGAGACTGTCCTCCACCAGGAGACTGTCCTCCATCAGGACTTTGTCCTCCACCAGGAGACTGTCCTCCACCAGGACTTTGTCCTCCACCAGGACTTTGTCCTCCACCAGGAGACTGTCCTCCACCAGGAGACTGTCCTCCAACAGGACTTTGTCCTCCACCAGGAGACTGTCCTCCATCAGGACTTTGTCCTCCACCAGGAGACTGTCCTCCACCAGGAGAGTGTCCTCCACCAGGACTCTGTCCTTCACCAGGAGACTGTCCTCCACCAGGAGACTGTCCTCCAACAGGACTCTGTCCTCCATCAGGACTCTGTCCTTCACCAGGAGACTGTCCTCCACCAGGAGACTGTCCTCCACCAGGACTTTGTCCTCCACCAGGACTCTGTCCTTCACCAGGAGACTGTCCTCCACCAGGAAAGTGTCCTCCACCAGGAGACTGTCCTCCATCAGGACTTTGTCCTCCACCAGGAGACTGTCCTCCATCAGGACTTTGTCCTCCACCAGGAGACTGTCCTCCACCAGGAGAGTGTCCTCCATCAGGACTTTGTCCTCCACCAGGAGACTGTCCTCCATCAGGACTTTGTCCTCCACCAGGAGACTGTCCTCCAACAGGACTCTGTCCTCCATCAGGACTTTGTCCTCCACCAGGAGACTGTCCTCCATCAGGACTTTGTCCTCCATCAGGACTCTGTCCTCCACCAGGAGACTGTCCTCCACCAGGACTTTGTCCTCCACCAGGAGACTGTCCTCCAACAGGACTCTGTCCTCCACCAGGACTCTGTCTTCCATCAGGAGAGTGTCTTTCATCAGGAGACTGTCCTCCACCAGGACTCTGTCTTCCATCAGGAGACTGTCCTCCACCAGGACTCTGTCCTCCACCAGGAGACTGTCCTCCACCAGGACTTTGTCCTCCAACAGGAGACTGTCCTCCACCAGGAGACTGTCCTCCACCAGGACTTTGTCCTCCACCAGGAGACTGTCCTCCACCAGGACTTTGTCCTCCATCAGGACTTTGTCCTCCAACAGGACTCTGTCCTCCACCAGGACTTTGTCCTCCAACAGGACTCTGTCCTCCACCAGGAGACTGTCCTCCACCAGGACTCTGTCCTCCACCAGGAGACTGTCCTCCAACAGGACTCTGTCCTCCACCAGGACTCTGTCTTCCATCAGGAGAGTGTCCTCCACCAGGACTTTGTCCTCCATCAGGACTTTGTCCTCCAACAGGACTCTGTCCTCCACCAGGACTTTGTCCTCCAACAGGACTCTGTCCTCCACCAGGACTCTGTCCTCCACCAGGAGACTGTCCTCCAACGGGACTCTGTCCTCCACCAGGACTCTGTCTTCCATCAGGAGACTGTCTTTCATGAGGAGACTGTCCTCCACCAGGACTCTGTCCTCCACCAGGAGACTGTCCTCCAACAGGACTCTGTCCTCCACCAGGACTCTGTCTTCCATCAGGAGAGTGTCTTTCATCAGGAGACTGTCCTCCACCAGGACTCTGTCCTCCATCAGGAGACTGTCCTCCACCAGGACTCTGTCCTCCACCAGGAGACTGTCCTCCACCAGGACTTTGTCCTCCAACAGGACTCTGTCCTCCACCAGGACTTTGTCCTCCAACAGGACTCTGTCCTCCACCAGGACTCTGTCCTCCACCAGGAGACTGTCCTCCACCAGGAGACTGTCCTCCATCAGGAGACTGTCCTCCACCAGGAGACTGTCCTCCATCAGGAGACTGTCCTCCACCAGGACTTTGTCCTCCATCAGGACTTTGTCCTCCAACAGGACTCTGTCCTCCACCAGGACTTTGTCCTCCAACAGGACTCTGTCCTCCACCAGGAGACTGTCCTCCACCAGGACTCTGTCCTTCACCAGGAGACTGTCCTCCACCAGGAGACTGTCCTCCACCAGGACTCTGTCCTTCACCAGGAGACTGTCCTCCACCAGGAGAGTGTCCTTCACCAGGAGACTGTCCTCCACCAGGAGAGTGTCCTCCACCAGGAGACTGTCCTCCACCAGGAGACTGTCCTCCATCAGGACTTTGTCCTCCACCAGGACTTTGTCCTCCAACAGGAGACTCTACTTCAACAGGACTTTGTCCTCCATCAGGACTTTGTCCTCCAACAGGAGACTGTCCTCCACCAGGAGACTGTCCTCCATCAGGAGACTGTCCTCCACCAGGACTTTGTCCTCCATCAGGACTTTGTCCTCCAACAGGACTCTGTCCTCCACCAGGACTTTGTCCTCCAACAGGACTCTGTCCTCCACCAGGAGACTGTCCTCCACCAGGACTCTGTCCTCCACCAGGAGACTGTCCTCCAACAGGACTCTGTCCTCCACCAGGACTCTGTCTTCCATCAGGAGAGTGTCCTCCACCAGGACTTTGTCCTCCATCAGGACTTTGTCCTCCAACAGGACTCTGTCCTCCACCAGGACTTTGTCCTCCAACAGGACTCTGTCCTCCACCAGGACTCTGTCCTCCACCAGGAGACTGTCCTCCAACGGGACTCTGTCCTCCACCAGGACTCTGTCTTCCATCAGGAGACTGTCTTTCATCAGGAGACTGTCCTCCACCAGGACTCTGTCCTCCACCAGGAGACTGTCCTCCAACAGGACTCTGTCCTCCACCAGGACTCTGTCTTCCATCAGGAGAGTGTCTTTCATCAGGAGACTGTCCTCCACCAGGAGACTGTCCTCCACCAGGACTCTGTCCTTCACCAGGAGACTGTCCTCCACCAGGAGACTGTCCTCCATCAGGACTTTGTCCTCCACCAGGACTTTGTCCTCCAACAGGAGACTCTACTTCAACAGGACTTTGTCCTCCAACAGGACTCTGTCCTCCATCAGGAGACTGTCCTCCACCAGGAGACTGTCCTCCATCAGGACTTTGTCCTCCACCAGGAGACTGTCCTCCACCAGGACTTTGTCCTCCACCAGGACTTTGTCCTCCACCAGGAGACTGTCCTCCAACAGGACTTTGTCCTCCACCAGGAGACTGTCCTCCATCAGGACTTTGTCCTCCACCAGGAGACTGTCCTCCACCAGGAGAGTGTCCTCCACCAGGACTCTGTCCTTCACCAGGAGACTGTCCTCCACCAGGAGACTGTCCTCCAACAGGACTCTGTCCTCCATCAGGACTCTGTCCTTCACCAGGAGACTGTCCTCCACCAGGAGACTGTCCTCCACCAGGACTTTGTCCTCCACCAGGACTCTGTCCTTCACCAGGAGACTGTCCTCCACCAGGAAAGTGTCCTCCACCAGGAGAGTGTCCTCCACCAGGACTTTGTCCTCCAACAGGAGACTGTCCTCCACCAGGAGACTGTCCTCCACCAGGACTTTGTCCTCCACCAGGAGACTGTCCTCCACCAGGACTTTGTCCTCCATCAGGACTTTGTCCTCCAACAGGACTCTGTCCTCCACCAGGACTTTGTCCTCCAACAGGACTCTGTCCTCCACCAGGAGACTGTCCTCCACCAGGACTCTGTCCTCCACCAGGAGACTGTCCTCCAACAGGACTCTGTCCTCCACCAGGACTCTGTCTTCCATCAGGAGAGTGTCCTCCACCAGGACTTTGTCCTCCATCAGGACTTTGTCCTCCAACAGGACTCTGTCCTCCACCAGGACTTTGTCCTCCAACAGGACTCTGTCCTCCACCAGGACTCTGTCCTCCACCAGGAGACTGTCCTCCAACGGGACTCTGTCCTCCACCAGGACTCTGTCTTCCATCAGGAGACTGTCTTTCATGAGGAGACTGTCCTCCACCAGGACTCTGTCCTCCACCAGGAGACTGTCCTCCAACAGGACTCTGTCCTCCACCAGGACTCTGTCTTCCATCAGGAGAGTGTCTTTCATCAGGAGACTGTCCTCCACCAGGACTCTGTCCTCCATCAGGAGACTGTCCTCCACCAGGACTCTGTCCTCCACCAGGAGACTGTCCTCCACCAGGACTTTGTCCTCCAACAGGACTCTGTCCTCCACCAGGACTTTGTCCTCCAACAGGACTCTGTCCTCCACCAGGACTCTGTCCTCCACCAGGAGACTGTCCTCCACCAGGAGACTGTCCTCCATCAGGAGACTGTCCTCCACCAGGAGACTGTCCTCCATCAGGAGACTGTCCTCCACCAGGACTTTGTCCTCCATCAGGACTTTGTCCTCCAACAGGACTCTGTCCTCCACCAGGACTTTGTCCTCCAACAGGACTCTGTCCTCCACCAGGAGACTGTCCTCCACCAGGACTCTGTCCTTCACCAGGAGACTGTCCTCCACCAGGAGACTGTCCTCCACCAGGACTCTGTCCTTCACCAGGAGACTGTCCTCCACCAGGAGAGTGTCCTTCACCAGGAGACTGTCCTCCACCAGGAGAGTGTCCTCCACCAGGAGACTGTCCTCCACCAGGAGACTGTCCTCCATCAGGACTTTGTCCTCCACCAGGACTTTGTCCTCCAACAGGAGACTCTACTTCAACAGGACTTTGTCCTCCATCAGGACTTTGTCCTCCAACAGGAGACTGTCCTCCACCAGGAGACTGTCCTCCATCAGGAGACTGTCCTCCACCAGGACTTTGTCCTCCATCAGGACTTTGTCCTCCAACAGGACTCTGTCCTCCACCAGGACTTTGTCCTCCAACAGGACTCTGTCCTCCACCAGGAGACTGTCCTCCACCAGGACTCTGTCCTCCACCAGGAGACTGTCCTCCAACAGGACTCTGTCCTCCACCAGGACTCTGTCTTCCATCAGGAGAGTGTCCTCCACCAGGACTTTGTCCTCCATCAGGACTTTGTCCTCCAACAGGACTCTGTCCTCCACCAGGACTTTGTCCTCCAACAGGACTCTGTCCTCCACCAGGACTCTGTCCTCCACCAGGAGACTGTCCTCCAACGGGACTCTGTCCTCCACCAGGACTCTGTCTTCCATCAGGAGACTGTCTTTCATCAGGAGACTGTCCTCCACCAGGACTCTGTCCTCCACCAGGAGACTGTCCTCCAACAGGACTCTGTCCTCCACCAGGACTCTGTCTTCCATCAGGAGAGTGTCTTTCATCAGGAGACTGTCCTCCACCAGGAGACTGTCCTCCACCAGGACTCTGTCCTTCACCAGGAGACTGTCCTCCACCAGGAGACTGTCCTCCATCAGGACTTTGTCCTCCACCAGGACTTTGTCCTCCAACAGGAGACTCTACTTCAACAGGACTTTGTCCTCCAACAGGACTCTGTCCTCCATCAGGAGACTGTCCTCCACCAGGAGACTGTCCTCCATCAGGACTTTGTCCTCCACCAGGAGACTGTCCTCCACCAGGACTTTGTCCTCCACCAGGACTTTGTCCTCCACCAGGAGACTGTCCTCCAACAGGACTTTGTCCTCCACCAGGAGACTGTCCTCCATCAGGACTTTGTCCTCCACCAGGAGACTGTCCTCCACCAGGAGAGTGTCCTCCACCAGGACTCTGTCCTTCACCAGGAGACTGTCCTCCACCAGGAGACTGTCCTCCAACAGGACTCTGTCCTCCATCAGGACTCTGTCCTTCACCAGGAGACTGTCCTCCACCAGGAGACTGTCCTCCACCAGGACTTTGTCCTCCACCAGGACTCTGTCCTTCACCAGGAGACTGTCCTCCACCAGGAAAGTGTCCTCCACCAGGAGAGTGTCCTCCATCAGGACTTTGTCCTCCACCAGGAGACTGTCCTCCATCAGGACTTTGTCCTCCACCAGGAGACTGTCCTCCACCAGGAGAGTGTCCTCCATCAGGACTTTGTCCTCCACCAGGAGACTGTCCTCCATCAGGACTTTGTCCTCCACCAGGAGACTGTCCTCCAACAGGACTCTGTCCTCCATCAGGACTTTGTCCTCCACCAGGAGACTGTCCTCCATCAGGACTTTGTCCTCCATCAGGACTCTGTCCTCCACCAGGAGACTGTCCTCCACCAGGACTTTGTCCTCCACCAGGAGACTGTCCTCCAACAGGACTCTGTCCTCCACCAGGACTCTGTCTTCCATCAGGAGAGTGTCTTTCATCAGGAGACTGTCCTCCACCAGGACTCTGTCCTCCATCAGGAGACTGTCCTCCACCAGGACTCTGTCCTCCACCAGGAGACTGTCCTCCACCAGGACTTTGTCCTCCAACAGGAGACTGTCCTCCACCAGGAGACTGTCCTCCACCAGGACTTTGTCCTCCACCAGGAGACTGTCCTCCACCAGGACTTTGTCCTCCATCAGGACTTTGTCCTCCAACAGGACTCTGTCCTCCACCAGGACTTTGTCCTCCAACAGGACTCTGTCCTCCACCAGGAGACTGTCCTCCACCAGGACTCTGTCCTCCACCAGGAGACTGTCCTCCAACAGGACTCTGTCCTCCACCAGGACTCTGTCTTCCATCAGGAGAGTGTCCTCCACCAGGACTTTGTCCTCCATCAGGACTTTGTCCTCCAACAGGACTCTGTCCTCCACAGGACTTTGTCCTCCAACAGGACTCTGTCCTCCACCAGGACTCTGTCCTCCACCAGGAGACTGTCCTCCAACGGGACTCTGTCCTCCACCAGGACTCTGTCTTCCATCAGGAGACTGTCTTTCATGAGGAGACTGTCCTCCACCAGGACTCTGTCCTCCACCAGGAGACTGTCCTCCAACAGGACTCTGTCCTCCACCAGGACTCTGTCTTCCATCAGGAGAGTGTCTTTCATCAGGAGACTGTCCTCCACCAGGACTCTGTCCTCCATCAGGAGACTGTCCTCCACCAGGACTCTGTCCTCCACCAGGAGACTGTCCTCCACCAGGACTTTGTCCTCCAACAGGACTCTGTCCTCCACCAGGACTTTGTCCTCCAACAGGACTCTGTCCTCCACCAGGACTCTGTCCTCCACCAGGAGACTGTCCTCCACCAGGACTCTGTCCTCCACCAGGACTTTGTCCTCCAACAGGACACTGTCCTCCACCAGGACTTTGTCCTCCAACAGGACTCTGTCCTCCACCAGGACTCTGTCCTCCACCAGGAGACTGTCCTCCACCAGGACTCTGTCCTCCACCAGGACTTTGTCCTCCAACAGGACTTTGTCCTCCAACAGGACACTGTCCTCCACCAGGACTTTGTCCTCCACCAGGAGAGTGTCCTCCACCAGGACTCTGTCCTCCACCAGGACTTTGTCCTCCAACAGGACTTTGTCCTCCAACAGGACACTGTCCTCCACCAGGACTTTGTCCTCCACCAGGAGACTGTCCTCCACCAGGACTCTGTCCTCCACCAGGACTTTGTCCTCCAACAGGACTTTGTCCTCCAACAGGACACTGTCCTCCACCAGGACTTTGTCCTCCACCAGGAGAGTGTCCTCCACCAGGACTCTGTCCTCCACCAGGACTTTGTCCTCCAACAGGACTTTGTCCTCCACCAGGACTCTGTCCTCCACCAGGACTCTGTCCTCCACCAGGAGACTGTCCTCCACCAGGACTCTGTCTTTCATCAGGAGACTGTCTTTCATCAGGAGACTGTCCTCCACCAGGACTCTGTCCTCCATCAGGAGACTGTCCTCCACCAGGACTCTGTCCTCCACCAGGAGACTGTCCTCCACCAGGACTTTGTCCTCCAACAGGACTCTGTCCTCCACCAGGACTTTGTCCTCCAACAGGACTCTGTCCTCCACCAGGACTCTGTCCTCCACCAGGAGACTGTCCTCCACCAGGACTCTGTCCTCCACCAGGACTTTGTCCTCCAACAGGACACTGTCCTCCACCAGGACTTTGTCCTCCAACAGGACTCTGTCCTCCACCAGGACTCTGTCCTCCACCAGGAGACTGTCCTCCACCAGGACTCTGTCCTCCACCAGGACTTTGTCCTCCAACAGGACTTTGTCCTCCAACAGGACACTGTCCTCCACCAGGACTTTGTCCTCCACCAGGAGAGTGTCCTCCACCAGGACTCTGTCCTCCACCAGGACTTTGTCCTCCAACAGGACTTTGTCCTCCAACAGGACACTGTCCTCCACCAGGACTTTGTCCTCCACCAGGAGACTGTCCTCCACCAGGACTCTGTCCTCCACCAGGACTTTGTCCTCCAACAGGACTTTGTCCTCCAACAGGACACTGTCCTCCACCAGGACTTTGTCCTCCACCAGGAGAGTGTCCTCCACCAGGACTCTGTCCTCCACCAGGACTTTGTCCTCCAACAGGACTTTGTCCTCCAACAGGACACTGTCCTCCACCAGGACTTTGTCCTCCACCAGGAGAGTGTCCTCCACCAGGACTCTGTCCTCCACCAGGACTTTGTCCTCCAACAGGACTTTGTCCTCCACCAGGAGACTGTCCTCCACCAGGACTCTGTCCTCCACCAGGAGACTGTCCTCCACCAGGACTTTGTCCTCCACCACAGAAAGAATGGAATGATAAACAGTTTCATTGAACACTGTTGAGGCTCCAGTGAAAAATACCAGATGGACTAAAAACCTGCTGTTCAGGTTTCCACTAGAGCAAATAGATGTGATCACCTGACCAACACAAACTGAAGATTGTTTGATTTGGCTGCAGTTCGGTTGTTTGGTGGAATTAGGGTTTGGTTCTGAGGAACTGAGGAGGGGAGAGTCAGGAGGACGGATCAGGACACTTTCTGCTTCATTTCATTAGAATAATGCAAACACAAAGCTTCAGCAAAGCATCGACTCAATCAAAGAATTCACAAAAAGAAAAGCAGCTACTGTTCAAAACAGATCCAGGAGTCCTCAGTTTGGATAGCTCAGCTTCGGTATCCTGAAGAAATACATTCACATGATTACAGATTTACGTTAGCTTTTCTCAAGGTACTGTAGTTTATGGTGTGTTAGCAACATTAGCTACCTGAACTCTGACAACAGTGTGTTTTCAGGAATAAATGTTAACTTCGGCCACATCAGGAATCAGACGGTAAGTACCACAGTGACTGACAAAGATCAGAGAAACGACACAAACACCTCCATCAAATCCCTGCAATCAGTTTTACAGCCGATATAAACCAGTTTAAACCAGTCCAACATGGTGGACTTGGATCAGGGTCCAGAGAGCCCAAAGACGCTTTACAGCAGCCGACGGGTTTCTCTGCCTGGAGACAACGACATCCGGGTCCTGAGGTTTGTCCTGCGTTTGGACTCACCAAAGGATCCACAAAGTCCTCTGTCCTCCACCAGGACTCTGTCCTCCACCAGGAGAGTGTCCTCCACCAGGACTCTGTCCTCCACCAGGAGACTGTCCTCCACCAGGAGAGTGTCCTCCACCAGGAGACTGTCCTCCACCAGGAGACTGTCCTCCATCAGGACTTTGTCCTCCACCAGGACTTTGTCCTCCAACAGGAGACTCTACTTCAACAGGACTTTGTCCTCCAACAGGACTCTGTCCTCCACCAGGAGACTGTCCTCCATCAGGACTTTGTCCTCCACCAGGAGACTGTCCTCCACCAGGACTTTGTCCTCCACCAGGACTTTGTCCTCCACCAGGAGACTGTCCTCCACCAGGAGACTGTCCTCCAACAGGACTCTGTCCTTCACCAGGAGACTGTCCTCCACCAGGAGAGTGTCCTCCACCAGGAGACTGTCCTCCATCAGGACTTTGTCCTCCACCAGGACTTTGTCCTCCAACAGGACTCTGTCCTCCACCAGGACTTTGTCCTCCAACAGGACACTGTCCTACACCAGGACTTTGTCCTCCACCAGGAGACTGTCCTCCACCAGGACTCTGTCTTTCATCAGGAGACTGTCTTTCATCAGGAGACTGTCCTCCAACAGGACTCTGTCCTCCACCAGGAGACTGTCCTCCACCAGGACTCTGTCTTTCATCAGGAGACTGTCCTCCAACAGGACTCTGTCCTCCACCAGGAGACTGTCCTCCAACAGGACTCTGTCCTCCACCAGGACTTTGTCCTCCAACAGGACTTTGTCCTCCAACAGGACACTGTCCTCCACCAGGACTTTGTCCTCCACCAGGAGAGTGTCCTCCACCAGGACTCTGTCCTCCACCAGGACTTTGTCCTCCAACAGGACTTTGTCCTCCAACAGGACACTGTCCTCCACCAGGACTTTGTCCTCCACCAGGAGACTGTCCTCCACCAGGACTCTGTCCTCCACCAGGACTTTGTCCTCCAACAGGACTTTGTCCTCCAACAGGACACTGTCCTCCACCAGGACTTTGTCCTCCACCAGGAGAGTGTCCTCCACCAGGACTCTGTCCTCCACCAGGACTTTGTCCTCCAACAGGACTTTGTCCTCCACCAGGAGACTGTCCTCCACCAGGACTCTGTCCTCCACCAGGACTCTGTCCTCCACCAGGAGACTGTCCTCCACCAGGACTTTGTCCTCCACCACAGAAAGAATGGAATGATAAACAGTTTCATTGAACACTGTTGAGGCTCCAGTGAAAAATACCAGATGGACTAAAAACCTGCTGTTCAGGTTTCCACTAGAGCAAATAGATGAGATCATCTGACCAACACAAACTGAAGATTGTTTGATTTGGCTGCAGTTCGGTTGTTTGGTGGAATTAGGGTTTGGTTCTGAGGAACTGAGGAGGGGAGAGTCAGGAGGACGGATCAGGACACTTTCTGCTTCATTTCATTAGAATAATGCAAACACAAAGCTTCAGCAAAGCATCGACTCAATCAAAGAATTCACAAAAAGAAAAGCAGCTACTGTTCAAAACAGATCCAGGAGTCCTCAGTTTGGATAGCTCAGCTTCGGTATCCTGAAGAAATACATTCACATGATTACAGATTTACGTTAGCTTTTCTCAAGGTACTGTAGTTTATGGTGTGTTAGCAACATTAGCTACCTGAACTCTGACAACAGTGTGTTTTCAGGAATAAATGTTAACTTCGGCCACATCAGGAATCAGACGGTAAGTACCACAGTGACTGACAAAGATCAGAGAAACGACACAAACACCTCCATCAAATCCCTGCAATCAGTTTTACAGCCGATATAAACCAGTTTAAACCAGTCCAACATGGTGGACTTGGATCAGGGTCCAGAGAGCCCAAAGACGCTTTACAGCAGCCGACGGGTTTCTCTGCCTGGAGGACAACGACATCCGGGTCCTGAGGTTTGTCCTGCGTTTGGACTCACCAAAGGATCCACAAAGTCCCCCATCGAGGCCTCTTCCTGCCTGCAGAAGAGAATAATGAATAAAAGCACAGACATCAACACACAAATACGAATCAGAAAATAAAACTGGAAGTCAGAATAACACAAATTACACAAAAACATTTTACAGAGCAAAACAACCAGGACAGACACAATGAATACACACTAGAACACAACTGGGCCATTTAAGAGTTCACAGAAACAATAAGATGATGAATAAAGTTGGATTAAACACATTAAAAATACAAATTAACGGAAAACTGAAAGACTTCAGAAGACAAAGAAATGAAAGCAGCTTCTTTGAACTTGACAGTTTTGCAGAGAACAAGTTTAACCACTTTCTCCTCCTGCAGTGTCTCTGCTGCTCTGACTGAGCATCAACGTCTGGCTCCTTTAGCTGCACCCAACCAGGAAGTCTGAGTTCCTGTAAACTCCCCTTAAAAACGTGTCTAATGGAACGTTACCCCCTGAGCAATTACACAAAGCCCCCCTCCCCCCTCCACATTGCCCCCAGTGGAATTGCGGAGGGGGCACCTCCTTTCTTCTCTAAAAATATATGTATGACAACAATTCTAAGAAGAAATAAGTTGATAGATAAAAAAAACTGCTCGGTGGACAGATTTTCCTTAAAGGGGAAGATCTTTGGTGGCAGACCAAAGGAGGACAGGTCCAGTTCTTACTTTGAGCCACATGGTTAAGTCCTGGGGCAGCACGGCAGCGTAGTGGTTAATGCTTTCGCCCCACAATAAGAAGATTGTGGGTTCAATTCCCGGCCTGGGTCCTTTCTGTGTGGAGCCTCCATGTTTCCTCCATCCAAAGACATCATGTTTGGGTTCATTGGTGACTCTAAATTGACCGTAGGTCAGAATGCAAGCACATGTGGTAGTTCGTCACTGTTTGTCTTTGTGTATTGGCCCTGCGATGGACTGGCAACCTGTCCAGGGTGAGCTCACCCGCAACGTTGGCTGGGATTGGCTCCAGCAGCCCCGCGACCCGGGAACGGAAAAGCGGTAGAAGATGGATGGTTGGATTTTGTTTGTTTGTTTGTTTGTTTGTTACTGACGGAGGTTCGTCTTTGGCCTGGTGGTTAAGCTAACACAGATCCTGGCGTGTCCACCTCAGAGAAAAGAACCCAGAGAAGAAAGTGGACTCAGTGATCTGGTCAGCTGGAGCACTGAAGAACCGGCTGGCTCAATGTTTTTCCCTGTAGGACCACCATGACCTGAACCCTGATGTGTCCTGTGTCCCTCACCGTCTCTGATCTGGGACTTCAGCGGTCTTCAGGAAAGTCAGAATGACTTGTTCACTGTCTGCTGGTTGGTGACTGAGCTCATGGTAACAATGCTAATGATGCTGAGAGCCAGGAGTGGCTGTTTGGACCTTAACTTCCTCTCCGTCAGCATCTCTGGCTCCTCTGGCTGAAACGATGGAGATCGAACAGTTTGATGTCGAGTTCAGCCCCAAAAAGTTTTCCCTAAAGTTTCTCTTTCTGACCTCAAACACGTTTTTCTTCAAACAGAGCGTTTCCATTTCAGGGGCTTTATTAGTTCAGCCACATTCAGATTATTAAAGCAAATACATGGAATAAAACATGAAGAATTACATACAAAGATAGAATAATATAGAGAATCTACCCAACAGTTCTGCTTACTGATCAAATTTGGAGTAAACTCAACATTAAAGCTTCTTAGCTTGGTGTGTTTGGACTCTGATTTACTGCCTGAGTTGTGATTGGCTCCAGCTGGCCAGGTAACAGATGACATGTTGAGGGGAGGGAACTGCACAGATTTGATATTATAAAGATGAAAGAATTGTCAAAGAATTGAAGACGAAGACAACAGCAGCTATAAGACGTCACATCTGACCAACTGTGAGCTGAAACAAAGATGGCCAGCAAACACGGTCAGTTTATTTCTAACTCTTTATTTTACTCAGAGCAGAATTTTATAAATCACAGAAACAAACTTCTGTTATTACTGTTGTGAACCTGCTCTCAGCCAGCTCAGTTTTAGGTGTTTTTAATCACTCATCATTCATTTGGTTTTATTTGGTCATTTCTCAGTTTTTACAGTTTATTTATATGACTATTTCTTTGCTTTACAAAACCCACATCTTATTCTTTCTATCTCTTTTTATGTGCGTGTGTGTTATATTTGCATTGTTTCATGAGTTTTTTTCAGGATGTGGTTAGATTTTAGTTTTGTTGGTGTTTTTCCTCTTAGACTCAATTGATCTAAGATTTCTTCAGCTGCTCAGTAACTTTATGGATATTAAACCAGAAGCTGGCATCACAAACTACATTTCTTTGAATCTCTGCTTCTGTTTTTTTTTTTTTTTTTACCAGAAATGAAAACTCACCCACATTAACACACCCAGGTGTTTTTCCTACTTTATATTAAGCTTCAGATAGAATTTGTTTAGTTTTACAAACTGTACGAGAAGAAAATCAACTCATATTGAGGTGAAAGAGAGAATTTCTAAGTATGAGTTCATTAATGAGAAATAAACAGAGCGGCATCATCAGCATATTGAAAATAGGTCACAAACCAACTCTCTCTCCATTACTCACTCACAACACTTTCACATTAATGCTCCTTTATGGAGCCACTTCGTTCATGATTGCAGCTCATTTAGTTTTTCAGTGTGTCTACAGATGGATGTTCATCGATCTTTAAATGCAGCTCCGGCAAAAAAATGTTAGAATACGACAGATCTGACTCTTCTTCAAATAAGAATTACCTGATATATGTAATACTGGTTTTATATTGGATATTATGCACAACAAAACAAACAGTAAAAAACAGCTGACAGTGGTCACGAGAATCACCAGTCTTGAAATCAAATCAAATCAAATCAGATTTATTTGTATAGCGCCAAATCATAACAAAGTTTCATCAAGGCACTTTACATATAGAGCAGGTCTAGACCAAACTCTTTATAAAATTATTTAAAGAGACCCAACAGATCCCCCGATGAGCAGGAAAAACTTCCTTTAAGAGGCAGAAACCTCGGGCAGAACCAGGCTCAGGGGGGGCGGCCATCTGCCTCGACCGGTTGGGTTGAGAGAGAGAGAGAGAGAGAGAGGCACGGGGGGGGGGGGGGGCAAAGTTGGGTAGAGTAGGGAGAGAAAGAGAGCAGGAGGAGGGGATATTCAAACAGGTGTAGGCAGGAACATGATGCTGCATGAGGTTCGTAGGAATGATGCTGTATGGAATTCTTGAAGATGTGGGAGCAGCAGGAACATGGGATGGTGATGATTCATCACCTGCAGGATGAGGACAGGGAGAGAGAGGAGAGGAGCTGGGAGAGAGAGAGAGAGGAGCTGGGGGAGAGAGAGGAGAGGAGCTGGGAGAGAGAGGAGAGGAGAGGAGCTGGGAGAGAGAGAGAGAGGAGCTGGGAGAGAGAGAGAGGAGAGGAGCTGGGAGAGACAGAGGAGAGGAGCTGGGAGAGAGAGAGGAGAGGAGCTGGGAGAGAGAGAGAGGAGAGGAGCTGGGGGAGAGAGAGGAGAGGAGCTGGGGGAGAGAGAGAGGAGAGGAGCTGGGGGAGAGAGAGGAGAGGAGCTGGGAGAGACAGAGGAGAGGAGCTGGGAGAGAGAGAGGAGAGGAGCTGGGAGAGAGAGAGAGGAGAGGAGCTGGGGGAGAGAGAGACTTCGGGAAAACATGGTTAGTAAATGCAATGCACATGCTTGGAACTGAGAGAAACTGGGATTTCGGAGAAGCAGGTTGTTGGTATGACGGCGCATGCGAGGGGGGGAGAGAGAGAGAGAGAGGGAAGAGGGAGAGGGGGAGAGAGAGAGGTGCTCAGTCCTTCCCCCAGCAGTCCAGGTTTATAGCAGCAGAGCTAAAGAGTAAATGAACTTTAACTTTTTAACTATAAACTCTGTCATACAGAAAAGTTTGAAGTCTGGTCTTGAAAATTGAAATAAAAAACTATAGATATCTACAAGTCAACATTAAATTCAGCAAAAAATAAAAATTTAACTGTTGGATGGATGAAAAATAAACAAACAAATATAAAATTCTTCAGTCCTTTTAGTTCCTGATCCATGCTGATTCATTGTGAACTCCAGGAATTAGTCAAAGTCGGTACTGACTGTTGTAAGTTTAGGATAAGATAAGATCATCTTTTATTAGTCCCTTAGTGGGGAAATTGTTTTTATCATTTAATGTGGGCAGAAAGTTCAGGAGGGCTCAGAATGATCCGTTTATTAAGGTGATTAAAAATTAAGGTTAAAGGGAATTTGGGTGTGTCAGGTGGGTGAGTGGGCGGGGTCAGACTCTGCCAACATGGTGACGGTGGAGCAGCTCACTGTGAGCTTGGGTTAGCTATATGAATGTAAATACTATGTTCAACACATCCAAGTGAATTAAATAAAAAAGATTTATCTTTATTCTTCATTTCATGAGGCTGCAGTTTTTCTTTTTTGTTTTTTTTCATAATCAAGTTGGAAGCTCGATAATCTATCAGGATGAAAAAAAAAACTGCAGCAGGTCATCTTTAAAATGGGTTAAGACCATGAAACTCAATATTTTAATGTAATAAATTCTAGAAGGTGTTTTAGCTCACATTTGTTTCCATTAACATTGTTTGTCTTCTGGCTCAGCTCCTCCAACAGAAGTGAACATCATGCTCTTTGGAATGAGCAGAGTCGGGAAGAGTTCCTCAGGGAACAGGATCCTCGGACGTCCCGATTTTGAAGTTCATCATGATGCCAAGTCTAAGACAGATGAATGTAAGGAGGGGAAAAAAAAGCTGTGTGATGAACCTGGACGACCTCTGGCTGGAAAAACTCTGACTGTCATCGATACTCTGAGCTTGTACAGCAAGAACTATCAGAAAATGGCGACCAGAATCCCCCTGCTCCCCCAGACTCCTCCTCATGTGCTCCTGTTTGTGGTGGACCAGAGCAGTTATCGAAGGGCAGACAGGTTCACCCTGGAAGTCTTCCAGAAGCTCTTCAACAATGCCAAAGAACACACCATCGTGTTGTTCACCCACTGTGAAGACAAACGGCAAATTGAAAACTTCCTGCAAACAAGCGATAACAAGAGCCTGACTAACTTCATCGGGCAGGGGGTGGAATATCAGGCCTTCGACAACATCAAGGGCAACGACACCCAAGTGACCGAGCTGCTTCAGAAGATCGAGAAGGTCTTCAATAAGAACGAAGGGGAGTGCTGCCACAGCAAAACGTTAGAAGAGGCCGGTACCGCCATCAAAAAAGCCATGTCTGACAAAAAGCCGGCAGCTACAGACCCAATGTCTGTACTGGAGTTGATTTCCAACATGGGCCTGGAGAAAGTGGAGGAACAGTTCCCAGGAGTGAGAAAAGTCATCGATTTCCTGACTGACCTCGTCATGAAAGCCATGCCAGAAGAAGCTAAAAAGTAGAAGCTGAGTGGCAACAAAACCAAACGGCAGAAAATCCCCAAAACTTCCTTCAGTTTTTAAACATTCATCATATCTGCAGGTTCATGGACAGAACACAGTTAATACACGATGCATTCAGGGACGGCCACTTTTCAAAAAGATAAAACACAAATGTTTTTTTATTGTTGTTGTTGTCATGAAAAGTTGAGCAGCAACTGTATCAAACAACCACAATAAAAACACTGGATGTGTTTGAACACGCCCAAACTCAGACTTCAATAGGCTCCGCCCCCATTCACTGATCATTTAACCTTAGGTCATCAATGAGATCACTGCCTTTGACCAATGAGCCGACAGACATTTCGTTCTGTGTGATAAAGTTGATTATTTTCTCGTCCATGTTCATGAACTTGCTGAAATATAAACTTGTCTTTTTTTTCTGCCAATAAAAACATTTAATCTTCAGTCATGTCCAGTGTGATGTCACCAGTGACTGAACCAGCTGCAGTTTAACAACAATCATTATTATTATTTACACCTGAATCTGGACCTGTTAAGAAAAATGTGTGTGTGTTTTCCAGGTAATTGCGCTCTCATATTGTCTGATGACTCTACAGGTGAATCGTCATGGCTACCTGTGGAAATGAAACTGCTCCATCTGATGTATTTTAGCTCCGCCCACTTACCTGTTGGTTACAGCTCCATTTGTTTTTGATCTGTGATTGGTCAGTTTCTGTCCAGGAACAGATGATGTGTATTCTAGGGGTGGGGACCAGCAGCAAGATGTTATATATATAATGATGATGATGAGCTGAAGACTAAAGAAGCAGAAACGACCCACACTGACGGATGATGAAGATGAATTCAACAGCTGGTGAGTTAATTTATTCAGACTAACATGTTTTCAGCTGCCGATGATTTTATTGTATTTTACAGTCTGAACTGATCCCATCAACTGGAACCTGTTTTTATTTTGTGTCAAACTGTTAAATCCTCCTGAGACACAGAAGTAAGGACCCAGATCCAGATCCAGATCCAGATCCAGGGGTGACAGAGGTTCATCTGTATAATTAGAATTGAAACGCAGATTTTTGTGATGTGGCCAAAAGGAATGTTTCCCTCCTCTGCTGATGCTGACCTGAGTTAGAGTTCTTTGTGGTTTCACTGAAGGTCCAACAGTTCAGGTTTGGTGAGAAGACACCAAATACTTCAGCCCTTTGAGTCTGCAGCTCAACTTCTTTGGACCCAACAGATTTTTTTTTTCATTAGCTGGAGCTGATTTTTCATCATTAATGAGCAGAACTCCTGATCAGATAAAGATAGAAACTTCAGATCAGCTCTAGAACAACACAAACACATGAGAGGAACTTTTCTTTGGAAAAGAAGGAAACATTCAGAGTGTTTTTAGTTCGTTCTTGTTTTCTGAGCTACAATCACCAAGTGATCTATGAAGTTATTCACTGCTCATTTATAAAGTAATTTATACATAATTATACATCCATCTTCTACCGCTTTTCTGTTTCTGGGTCTCGAGGGGTTCTGGAGCCAATCCCAGCCAACGTTCTGGGCGAGGGGCGGGGTCACCCTGGACAGGTCTCCAGTCCATCACAAGGCCAACACACAGAGACGAACAACCATTCATGCTTGCATTCAGACCTACAGACAATTTTAGAGTCACCAGTTAACCGGAGTACCCGGAGGAAACCCACACAGACACGGGGAGAACATGCAAACTCCGCACAGAAAGGACCCAGGCCGGGAACCGAACCCGCGACCTTCTTATTGTGGGGCGACAGCACTAACCACTACGGCACTGTGCTCCCCCTAATTATACATTTATATTTAAAAAAGATATATATATATATATATCTTGAGGTTCCGGTCCTTAACTTTGATACTTTAAATAGAGTTTGCTGCCTTAAGTAAAGATTTCAATGACTTTTGTAGTTTTTCTGACACCGCTGCTCTTACTGAAGTAACAGTTCTCCTCGTCTTCTCCTCTTGTCGTGTTCTCATACAGAGCTGAGGATTGTGCTCATCGGGCAGCGTGGAGCTGGGAAGAGCACCGCCATGAAAACCATCCTGGGAAGCTCCAAAGACAAAGATGAGAACAACCCAGGGTCCAGCTGGACCAACCCTCTGAACTCCAACACCAGTGAATGTGAGACGCACCACGGACAGGTTGGCAAACAGAAGGTGACCATCCTGGACACTCCAGGTCTGTCTAACCCAAACAAATCAGATGAGGAAGTGATGAAACAGATCCAGGAAGGCCTGTCGCGATTTAGCCCCGGGGCTCATGTGTTCCTGTATGTGCACGGGAACACAAGATTTGAAGAAGACGAAGAAGAAGCGCTGAAGATTTTTAAAAAAACCTTCACTAAGCAGGTGTTGAAGCACACGATGGTCCTGTTCACCCGCAGGCCGCCAGACAGTGACATTGAACAGTTGATTCAGGATAACGAATCAACGAATCATCAGGATAACGAGGACCTCCGTAACTTTGTCACAGAATGTAAGGGCGGCTCTTACAATATGGACAACACAGTCCAGGAAACGGAGCAGGTCCAGGGGCTAATGGAGCAGCTCAATGAGTTGGTCAGTGAGAACAAAGGAAAAGTGCTCTCGTTTAAGGAAATCAACCTTCGGAGACAGGTGGGCGTGGCCATCGGAGGGTCGGCGCTGGTTGGAGCCGCTGTTGGTGGAGCCACTTCACATTTCATCTCCAGCATGTTGGGGGTGACGCTTGGAGTGTTGGGCGGGGCTACACTGGGCGGAGTCATTGGCGCCGGGGGCATCCTCGCATACAAACACATCAAGTCTAGAGAGAAAAAATGAAACGTTTAAAGGTCTGAGCTAAGTGAGACCAGGACTGACACCACAACAACAACTGTCTGTGGAGAGTCAGTCCATATAGATACCCCTGATGGTCCCTGAACACCTCACAGGGGGACTGGACTGATCCAACCAAAAACCAGATGGGACCATCTACTGAATGTGTTCTGACATCAACCCTAACCCTGAAACCCGGACCGCTCCAGAAACTCCAGAAACTCCAGTGCATTCCATTCCAGTCCAGTCTAGTCCAAGTCTAGATCTGGAGCAGATCCCTCTTCTGTACATATATTAAAAAAAAGGCCCTCTATCATTTTGAAATTATTTGGATGTTTTATATTCGTCTCATTTGAACCACTTTATGACTTGTATTGAAAAGTGCAACATGAAAAATAAATGAGATGACTTAAATACTTGATTTATTAATTGATTATTTGTGTATTTTTGGTGATTGCTGTTTTGAACTGAAACAGGTAGACCAGAGTCGACCAGACTGTCACTGATTGGTTGAGCAGTACTGCTTCCTGTTGTGTTCGTGCTTTAATTGTTTGTTGTTGGTCTGACAGAGACGTACCTGCTGTCGCTTGGTCTCTTGTTTGGTTTGCAGTCCAACGTCTTCTGTCTTCAGCGTGATGACCATCATCTGAATGCTGTGGTGGCCCGGCAGAGCAGACGCAGCCAGCTCAGATTTATCCGCGTCAAACTCCTCCAGCTGGATCTCAGCACACTTCAACTTCCACCGGTGGAGCAACGGCTCAATGGACCAATCAGCACTGAGACAGGTGGAGGAGGAGGAGGGTTATGACTGAAAACACAACCTGCTGGTTTTAGTGGTTGTAAAGTAAAAAAAAAAATAAATCTAAATTTTAAATCATTGATATTTGCTAGAAAGTCATGAACCTTTCAGAATAAAGTTCCAGTGAGCAGCAGAACTTCCTGTTTGAAGTTTTTCTTCAGCGTCTCAGTGAAACAGTGACGGCTGGTGGTGAAGGTGGCAAATTACAAAAAAGTCAATTATTTCCTACTGATGTTTTTCTGCCACCTTTAAGAAACACCATTTCCCACAAGCCCACACACCATCACCATGGCAACAAAGCCTGCTTACCTCCTCTCTTGATATGTAGTCCAGAACTGGACTTTGGGGTTTTTCCTTAGAAGAAAAGAAACAGTCACCAGGACGTCTTCAAAATCTGAAACAGGGTTCTCGTGTTAGTTTGGTCAGTTATATTGTTTGTACTTTACATGAAATTCTGACATATTTTACATTTAATATACTGAAAGACCACAATGCCTCCCAACACACTGTTAATGAAGTTTCATCATATTATTTTCATTTACAATGTATATTTTTTATCCATTCCAGCGATTTTCTAATTAGAATTCTCTTTACAGCTCCAGAGGTCGACTCCTTGGCCGTTTTGTTCCTTAATTATTGTTTTTATTTGGATAGCTTTTGTTTTTGTCCGTATAAACAGCTCTGTTGGAGCTACAGTCCAGCTCAAACCTGAAGGTTCGTAGAAAACGTCTGATCCCAGGATGATGTCCAGCTGAGGAAGTTGAAGGAGGTCGGGGGACACTTCCCCCCAGGTGAGACCCAACACGTCCACGTCGTGGAGGCCGTTGGCTTCACAGCTGCGCCTG
Organism: Remorina albescens; assembly: GCA_034769265.1. NCBI lineage: Eukaryota > Metazoa > Chordata > Actinopteri > Carangiformes > Echeneidae > Remorina > Remorina albescens. Next base: position 420,267 of record CM068493.1, read on the forward strand.
CAGTTCTCCAGAGACAGAGGAGTCCTGGTGCTGTCTGACAGGATCACCTTCGCCCCGGACTTCGCCGCCACCACGCCTGGAAGACTCACGCCGGCCCCGAGCTGAGGAGACACAGGAAGTGGACACATGAGCTGCTGCAGCCAAACTGCCCTGAAAACAGGCTGAATATTCTCTCACCTCCAGCATCGTCTTGTCTTTCAGCTCTTTCCTCCGAGACCACAGATACTGAGCCAGAACCACAGCGCTGGGCCACACGTACATCCCATACTGAGGATCCAGGACCTGGGGCAGCGGACCACAGTGTCAAACACACAGCCTGGTATTGACTGAGCTCAGACCTTCGGCTGAAAATGTGCAGCCCACATCAGAATATCATAAATGTGTTCCTGTAATGTAAACTCTTTTAACTGTTTTCTCAGCTCCTCGTTCTGCATTCTGATAGATCAGCCACGAACACCCTCAGTTATATCTCACGGTGTAGAAATATTTAAACACATTTATACTTTAAATGCCCCAAAAGAGTTGGATCGGTTCTCTGGGGATCACACAGACCTCAGGGATGGACACAGACAGACCCTCCTCTGTGTTTCTGTCTTCAAACGTGAAAACTCTGTGAACTGCGGCCGTTTCGGCTCCTGTCTGGTCCATCGTTCAAATAAACGTACTGAAAATGACACAGTTGCAGCAGCTGCTGTTCCGGATTTGTGTCTTTCAGGGAAAAATCAATATCGACGTGTTTCTGTCCTCCGTGCGGACGTTACGGCGGCCGTGCTGTGTCCACTTCCGCTTTGCCCATAAGATGGGCGTGTTAACAGCCAATCACAATCACGTATACACCTGGCGGGAAGACCCACTGCGCTCTTCAACCAATCGGTGTTTAGCTTTCGTAGCCGCTGTAGCCAACGAGCTTTCGGCTGTGTCGTGGAGGCGGGGTTAATTACGTCAATAGGTTGCAAAATCATTGTGCGTCCGGGCAGCTAGCGGCTAAGGTTAGCCGGTTATCTGAGCGTGTGAAGCCGTCAGGCCTGCAGGCTGCTCCGGTCTCTGCCGCCGGAAGAGAACCGAACCGAACACCGGAGCCTTCCCGCCGCTTCTGTTGGCTCGTTAAAACGGTTAACGTTAAAGGGTGAGGGTGGAGCGACGCAGCTAGCCGGCTAACAGTACAGGCTAACTGAATGTGTTTTCGTGGTGTCGCCGGGTTAGCTCGTTAGCTAGCTTAGCACCGACACGGCCAGCAGGAGGAATGAACCATAAAAGTAAGAAGAGGATTAAAGAGGCCAAACGGAGCGCCAGGCCCGAACTGAAGGACTCATTAGACTGGATAAAACACGGCTACCATGAGACCTTCGACCTGTCACACCGCACCGTCAAGGTAACTGTCAGTGTAGCATCCGAGGCTAAGCTAACGGCGACTACAGCAGGAGTGCAGCTCGTCACGTACACACAGTGACCTGAGGAGTCCCCAAAACACCGACACACACCGACACACACTGATACACACTGAAGTACACTAACACACACAGTGACCTGAGGAGTCCCCAAAACACCGACACACACTGAAGTACACTAACACACACTGAGACCTGAGGAGTCCCCAAAACACCGACACACACCGACACACACCGATACACACTGAAGTACACTAACACACACTGAGACCTGAGGAGTCCCCAAAACACCGACACACACCGATACACACCTAAACACACTGAAGTACACTAACACACACTGAGACCTGAGGAGTCCCCAAAACACCGACACACACCGATACACACTGATACACACTGAGGAACACTGACCCTCTGAAACACACTGAAACACACCGACACACACTGAGACACACTGACACACACTGAGGAACACTGACACACACCGACACACACTGAGGAACACTGACCCTCTGAAACACACCGACACACACTGAGGAACACTGACACACACCGACACACACTGAGGAACACTGACACACACCGACACACACTGAGGAACACTGACCCTCTGAAACACACACTGATCTACTGAATCCAGTTTGTCTCTGCAAACGTCTTCAGTCAACTGCATCGTGATGAAACGTTCAAATTTGGATTGTTCATATAAACTCCACATAATCACCTCAGACGATGACTGAGGAGTTTGTCCTCCATCACACTGATGTCCAGGATGAACAGGAAAGGCTTCAGCATTTAAAAACAATGTTCATGTTGACTGTTTATCCAAGACCTGAACCATGTGGACCTGCAGGTCTGCATCAAGTAAGACTTTTTGGTGAATCAACAGGAGAATGGAGGCCTGCAGTCACAGCAGTTTAGGAGGAGTAATATTAAGAACAGCAAGGCCAGATGAGGTGGATATACAGGCTGGGCGTGACCAGACACAGGAATCAGGTCATCACAGTGCCTGGTTTCAAATACACAAACTTGTTTTTCATAGTTTATAATTCTCATGTTTTATAAATTCAGAGACCAACATGAGCTGCAGAAGGCAGTGATAGATTAACTTTATTTCTCCATCAGGGACAGTCCAAAAAGTTTTAAAGTTATATCTTCTGTAATTAAACATTTAGTCGTCCACATGCACAGAAGAGGCTTTTTCAAACATGATTTCAGTGCAGCTCACTGTACTGATATATTCTGCGTTACAGGATAACGTAGAGCGGGTGGACGCCCTCCATCTCACTCCTGAAGAGTTCATCCAGCGCTTTGAGCGACCCTACAAACCAGTCGTCCTGCTGAACTGTCAGGAGACCTGGCCCGCCCGAGAAAAATGGACTCTGGAGCGTCTCAAACGCAAATACCGCAACCAGAAGTTCAAGTGTGGGGAGGACAATGACGGTTACTCTGTGAAGATGAAAATGAAGTACTATGTGGAATACCTGGAAAGCACCAGGGATGACAGCCCGCTCTACATCTTCGACAGCAGCTATGGTGAGCATGCCAAACGCCGGAAGCTGCTGGAGGACTATCAAGTCCCTGTCTTCTTCAGGGATGACCTGTTCCAGTTTGCAGGAGAGAAACGTAGACCGCCATACAGGTGATGATGGTTTTACTATCGGTTAAGAATCAGCTTCTAGCTAGCTTGCTCTTGGTTAGGATTGGGTCCTGAATGCTTGTTTATTGTAGGTCGGCTAAAATGCACCAACAGTTACAAAACTCTGATTAAACCATCCATCTCTATTGGTTATTATTCATTTTCATAAACATCTGCAATACCAGTGAAGGCTACATGACTCTGGATATGGGGATTTTAAAAGTCTTGACTTTCAATGGTTTACCCTCTCATTTGGTGTCCCCCTCAGGTGGTTTGTGATGGGCCCAGCTCGCTCCGGCACCGGCATCCACATTGACCCACTGGGCACCAGTGCCTGGAATGCCCTGGTTCAGGGGCACAAGAGGTGGTGTCTGTTCCCCACCAGCACTCCTCGAGAACTGATCAAAGTGACCAGGGAGGATGGCGGCAACCAGCAAGACGAGGCCATCACCTGGTTCAACGTAGTTTACCCCCGAACGCAGCAACCCAACTGGCCCCCAGAGTTCACGCCACTGGAGATCCTCCAGAAACCCGGGGAGACGGTTTTTGTTCCTGGTCAGTGAAGAAGTATGATTTTATAAATTCTTAAATTCAACTGTGTCTGTCTCACCTGAGCTCCTCCCTCCAAGCCAAACAAGTTATTTAACCCTTTTAGAGCCACATTCAGGTGTTTCTGTTCGCTGAGCTTCTGTCTCTTATCACAGTGAACAGAGTCAACGAGTCACACGTGGAATCAGCTGATTCTGAATATGAGGAGATGTTAGCGAGTCTCAGGGCCGTTTGACCAGAAAAATGCAGGCTATAGATGAATTCATAACAGCCCTGACACACAGCCACAGTGTTGATTTCCGTGTGAAAACACACAGTGAATCGGATGTGACCCAGATTCTCAATACTGATGGAGCTGATGCTGATGGATTAAACCCTCAGCTGCTCTCTGGGCATCAGTCCAGGATTTAGACTTCACCTGTCTGACTGTAGATTAGACCACAGACACCCCAGGAAGATCTCACAGGATGTCACACCATCAAGATCTTTTAACCTGAGTATTTGAGAGTTTATTTAACAGACCATAGGGCCATTAACAAACACAACTCAAATCTTAAGAATTAATCTGGATTTCAGAGTCAGATAACAAATTAAAATGATCTTCGTAACGTCAGGGTGATGCAGGTGACGATGGTCTGTTCAGTACAAACGAAGATGATCTACTGGCGGTCTTGGTGAAACCATATTTGGAGGACAAGGTGGAGCTGAGGAGATGTTCAGGAAACAGGAATCCATCACTTCTTTAGTGAATGTGATGTTTTAATCAGAGCAAAAAAGCAAAGCTGCTCTTAATGTCACATATGATCTTTGAAATCACAGTCAATCCCTCCCCCCCTGATGTTAATGTTAACTAGCTGTGTGTCTGCAGGTGGATGGTGGCATGTTGTCCTCAACCTGGACACGACAATCGCAGTCACTCAGAACTTTGCCAGCACAACAAACTTCCCCATCGTGTGGCACAAAACAGTCGAGGACGACCCAAGCTCTCCAGGAAGTGGTACCGGTAAGATTCACCCATGAGTGTCCCTTAATGCCGTGTCCCAGTGTTCCTGCCTCCAAACAGCCTGATTCGGGTTATTTTGGTTGCAACCCTTGGTGTGTGTTTCATTTTTAAGAATGTCCACAAATCTCTTCATCTTCAGAATCAGCTGATTCTGTCTGACTCAGTAAAGACTCTGTTCTCATGTGTTTCGGTTGTTCGAGAGCTGATTTGAAGTTTCTCTCTTTATCTGATCAGAGTACGACTGTCTGATTTGTTGAAGTGGTTGATTCTGTGCTCTGTCATGATGTCAAGCTGTGACTCCACTGGAGGATCATACTGCCTGTGTTTGGACTCTGACTAGATCTGCTGTTTCAGTATTTTGAAGCAGGAGAGGCCAGACCTGGCGGCGCTGGCTGACAAAGTGGACCTGCAGGAGTCGACTGGCATCGCATCAGACAGCTCCAGTGACTCTTCATCATCATCATCCTCCAGCTCATCTGACTCCAACTCTGAGGTATGTTTAGACTCTTAGAAATGCCATGAGTTTTAATATCAGTGTGATGTTACCTCAGGGCTCCGCTGTACGACCAACATCTGTTTATTTCCTGGAGCAGATATGTAGAATATTACAGCTGTAATGAAAGCGTCCTCTAACGTGTCGTTCCTGCAGGCGGAGTCCAGCTCCGAGGGCGACGCCATGACACACCGCAGGAAGAAGAGACGCACCTGCGGCATGACGGCCAACGGAGACACCAGCAGCCAGGATGACTGCGTCAGTAAGGAGAGGAGCTCTTCACGGTGACCTCCAGCCTACTGTACACCCGGCCCCCCAGCGGTGACCCCCCCCCCACCCTCCCCCTCATTCACAAACAGACCCAAAGCCATAGCTGCTTCTAGTTTAGTTTAGGTAAAGATCTGCATCCCTGAGCGAAGGCCGCCTTCAGAGATAAGGTGGCTGCCGTTGCTGCTATGGAGCGAAGTCTAGGTGAGGGAGGGGAGGTCATTGGGGCGGGGGGGGGTGGCACTGCTGGAGACCTGCCACCACTGTGCTTTTCAACACCAATCAATATCTGTCGGTCTGTTTAGCTTCTGCCGTGAGAGGAAATGGAGGGAAACACGAGGAGGATTTGGGACAGCAGCGGGAACTCAAGCTTTAAAACTCTGTGCTGCTTTCTAATGTGCTGAAATGGTGGAATTTAAATATTATCAAGGATAAAA
>CM068493.1:426142-433642 GCA_034769265.1 Remorina albescens
AAGTTACCGAATATTGATTTTTTTTCTGTTTAGAAATGACTTAAATCATTTCATGGATCTTTGCTGATTCCTTGAAGGACCAAAATATTAACATAAACAAACGGAAACATCTTTGGTGGCAGTTAATTAGTTAATTAAACTAATTAAACAACTCATTTAATCTCATTCTCACTTTATACTGTTGATGATAGGAGCTTTTTAATCAGTAGTTTTGGATTGTCACACAAATGATTGATTTGTTGTTACAGAATGAGGAAACTGGAGTCTTTCATTTTATAACCAAAGACCACTGATCAGTTTAGGAAGTTTAGAAATGGATCACCACTTTGGACTCATTCAGGTGACAGATAGGTCATCGTGTCTTCCTCCTGCTGCAGCTCATTTGTACACACGATGTTGGTTGTTTATGAAAATATGAAACCGTTCTGGATGATTGACACCAACCTTTAAATGATCTGCTCATGTTACCATGGTAACATATTAGCATGCAAATGGGGTTTATTTGGCATCAGTGCAGGTTTCCTGTTCCAGGACAGGTGAAAGGTCTGCTTCCATGTTGACTCTCACTGGTCTGGTGTGGAGGGCCGAGGCCTTTAGAAGCCTGAAGAATGTGCTGACTGCAGCTGTGACACGCTCTGCACTGACCTGGTCTATATTTTGGTGCCAAAGACGTGTCCTATATTTACACCTGTGCTCGCGGTTGTGACTGCAGGGCTTTCTGTTGTATCACCTGGTGGATTCTGTTCGTTGGATGTTTAACATCCTGAGTCCATTTGGGAGGTTTTTCAGCTGGGAACTGGCAAAGAACGTTTTCTCCACCCAAAGTTCCTTCAGATGACTTCTGCTGTGAACTTTACATTTTAGTGAAGGTCCATACAGTCTAATGAGACGTGTGTGACAGAGAAATGCTCACAGTCTGTCCTCAGAAAACCGAACATTAAAACATGTCACCAGGACTTCTGGGACTTTGTGATGTCACAAGAAAGCAGCCACGCCCCCAGAGCTGACTCACTTTTTGGTGTCTTTGGATTAAAGCGTCAAGCGACAGATAAATATGTTTAAAAAATAGAGATATTCCCGAAGCTGTGCTGTGTTAGATTCCCTGAGTGATGAACGCCAACACCTCACAACACACTGTCACCCTACTCCAGCGACAGATGGGCCACCGCCAAATATACACCCAACATTTGTGTCAGGCAGATCAGAGTCACGCCCTCGGCTCCACTGATAACCTTATCCAACACGCACACTTCACCCCTCAGCTGTCTGACCTATAGCTACCGCACTGCATGCTGGGAACTTTACAGTTTTCTTTGTCAGCATAAAGGAGCTCTGTGTCTGTGAGACAGTGAGGCTTGTTGTTCTGGCTGTTGTGTGGGAATCAAACAGCTAAAGTTCACTGTGTCATTCAACTCAGATGAATTATATTTAATTGATTTATTTTTTCTGTTCAAGTTCAACTGGATTTAAAGAAGATCAGATAAATCATCGTCTCCATGAGAACTTTGTTTTTTTAAAGATGTCTCAAAGTCTCACATTCACAGTCAGACTCGTGGACTCCGCCCCACAGCCTGCAGCTCCGTGTCTCTGAAGGGTTAAACTGGCCTCTCCTGTTTTACGTTTCCTCTCCTCCTCATTCTTAAAAAACAAACTGATGCTGGTGGCGATGCAGCTCGCCTTATAAGGGAAAGTGAGCACGCTCAGATCATCAGGGCTGAAGAGTCGTCCAGGTCCAGGTTTACAGACGGTCTGTGAATACATCTCTATCGGTCATGCCCGTGAGGCGTTCGGTGACCTCATGTCATCGGACTTCTCTCCTCTGCTGGTATTCCCCCCTCAGCCTATTCCCACCTAAATCTTCCTCTGTGGTGATTTCAGAGGTTGGCACCGAGCCGCTGCCAAGCCTTCAGATCCCGCCATGCTTGGGTCTTTTTTTTGGTGATGCTGCAGAGCCCCAGAGAATCATGGGAGTGACCAGAGGACGCACACTCAGACAGGAGTCCGACACCACGTGACCCCACAGAGACAACACAATCTTTGTTCACATGGCAACACAAATCACAGCTGACCTGAGAGACACCGCCGGTCTCCTGCTGAACAGCATCCCAAAGGGGATCTGCTGGATCCAGGTCTGAAACCTGATCTGGACTCAGTCTTTATCTCTGTGACATGGAGCACTATTCTGCAGGAAGTAGCTGCTGATGGTGAACTGTGGCCATAAAGGATGAACACGGTCAGACTTAGTCATCCCGACCAGGACTGACAGGGATTAAGGTCCAGAGAGAGTCCAGACACCCCCCCCCCACCATCAGACCTCCGGGGGGCTCAGAGGACCGAATGGATGTGTGTTGTTGTCATTTGTTTTGGACAGAGGTGGCGTCTCCTCCTGTCCACAGGCCTCAGCTTTGTTCCATCCTGCCCCCCCTCAACTCAGGACAAGGTGTTTTGTGTGTGTGTGTGGGGGGGCTAGGCTGGCAGCATCATTGTAAAACTAGTTAAGACCACCGTGTCCTCTCCCTCGGGACCTCAGGTCCGGACTCGGGGTTTCTGCTCTCTTGTGGTCTCAGACTCAGAGCTGTCTCCTCCTCCCTGTTGCCTCAGGCGGTTCTGTTAATTGCCCCTCTGTGTCCGTTATGAGTGCGGCTCAGTGTGCTCAGGAAAGCACTCAGTGGGGGGGGGGGGGGGCTCCTAAACTCACCTCCCCGTCTAAATTTTCTCTCTCTGTTAATATATCTTATCATCTGAATTTTGTGGTATTTTATGATCTTTTATTTTGATCCTAAATCTGTAACTTTCCGTTTAGTGATGATATTGTGTTTCATTTTTACAGTTAAAATAGATTCACAACAGAAACTTTCGATGACCTCACATACGATGATGTCACCCAGTTCAGAGCTGTTGACTCATTCAGGTTTAATGACTCTGACCCCGAACGCCTCGCTTTGGTCCGTCAGCGTTTGAGCTCAGCTTGCTCAGAGGAAGTGAGCGGAGCTGCTGTGGGATTATGGGAGCAGGGCCGGCGGGGGGGTCAGTACACCTGAGGCCTGATTCATCCCCCCCACACGAGGCCTGTTGTTGTTGTAGTGAGTCACCAGCAGCACTTCACTTCATCCTCTGCTGTTACAACACACTGCAGGTTTATAAGTACACAGTTATAGAAGGAAGATCAGCACGTCCACATTTAGAGATGGACATTGTGCTTCTTACTGAATGAAGCTGCAGCAGCTGATGGAGAAACCAGATCTGTGCAAACTCAGCACAAACAACCAAACAGGCTGGTGTGTTATGGAGGACGAGCAGTGAGGTCGAGTGTCTGTGTGTGTCTGTGTGTGTCAGGTGGCAGGGAAGAGGACAGGTTGGTGGACGGTGGAGAGGGTTTTATTTGTCCTGGTGTCAGCGTCAGGTGGTGGATGATCCTTGATCAGGAGCTGCAGCTGACAGTCAGGGCTGTCAGAGGTCAGAGGTCAACGGGGCGGTCAGCACATTAGAACATCTTCACTTTGATTCACTGGGCTCGCTCTGATCCTCTCTCCTGATTGGCTGAGTGTTTGAAGTGAGCCAATGAAATTAGAGCAGAATTCTGGTAAAAACTAAAACAGCCGGGGTTGGGTGGTGGGCCCAGGTGGGTGGAGCCAAGGTGGCGGGCCAGGGTCGTGGTGGGCATTCTATTGGACCAACAGCAACCAGACGAGGCCCAACATGAACTGTCTGATAAATATTCTAATGTTTTTCTCTACAGACTGTCCCAGAACCAGTATCAGCACCAGAACCAGCACCAGAACCAGTATCAGAACCAGTATCAGCACCAGAACCTGTATCAGCACCAGAACCTGTCCCAGAACCAGTATCAGAACCAGTATCAGCACCAGAACCTGTCCCAGAAACCAGTATCAGCACCAGAACCAGCACCAGAACCTGTATCAGCACCAGAACCAGTATCAGCACCAGAACCAGTCCCAGAACCAGTATCAGCACCAGAACCAGTATCAGCACCAAAACCAGTCCCAGAACCAGTATCAGTACCAGAGCTCATCCCAAAACCAGCACCAGAACCTGTCACAGTTCTTGAGACTGCTCCAGAACCAGAAACGTGTCCCTGTGAGCAAGTTAAAGAACCAGAACCTGAACCAATCACAGTCCATGAAACCGTCCCAGAACCAGTTGTAGCCCAAGAAGAAGCTGCAGTGAAAGAATCTGCAAAGAAGCCAGAACCAGAATTAGTAACATCCCCAGAACCAGCTGCAGTCCCTGATCCAGTATCAGAACCTGAACCTGTTCCACAACCAGCTGCAGTCCCTGATCCAGTATCAGAACCTGAACCTGTCCCACAACCAGCTGCAGTCCCTGATCCAGTATCAGAACCTGAACCTGTCCCACAACCAGCTGCAGTCCCTGATCCAGAACCAGAACCTGAACCTGTCCCACAACCAGCTGCAGTCCCTGATCCAGTACCAGAACCTGAACCTGTCCCACTACCAGCTGCAGTCCCTGATCCAGAACCAGAACCTGAACCTGTCCCACAACCAGCTGCAGTCCCTGATCCAGTATCAGAACCTGAACCTGATCCAGAGCCTGTGGTCTCCTCTGGCCCGGTACCTGAAGCGGTCCCTGAACCAGACACAGCTGTGGAGGAGTCTTCACCCGAGCCAAAACCAGAACCTGAACCTGAGACGGTCCTCGGCAACGGTAAGACCTGATCCGGTCCGGTTGTACAGCTCTGATTTATTTGATCGGAGCGGTTTGGTGTTTATAAGAATAAACTGGATTTAATGTTTTACACACACCTGTTGGTCCTGCTGTCTCAGGCTGTGAGGACATGAAGCCGAACGCTGTTCAAGATTAACTATCATCCTCTTAAAGCAGATGGCTGCTCCGCCCTCCGCACACACATGCTGTGGCTGCAGTCCTGGTCTCCTGGTCCCGGTCCTGGGGGGGGGAGGGGGGGGGGGGGGGGGTCAGTCATATGATCTACATGTTGTTTCTGGTCTGTTTCAGACGTGGCTGCAGCTGAAGAATCGGTGAAGTTCGTCCCGGGAAAGAAACAGAGCAAGTTTGAGACGCTGATGACGAAGGAGGAGATGGAGGAGGAGCAGAGAGTCAGTGCCTTCCTCTGACACACACACACACACACACACACACACAGTTTGACGGACAGGTTGGGGTCCTCCTGAGGCCGGCTCAGTGGACTGATGTGGTCTAGTCTGTTCTGGATGTTCCAGTTTGGGGTGGGAACGTCTTCACTTTGTGTTTCGGAGCGTCAGACGGATCCATCTGAGGTTCTATAAACTCCTGCTTCAGCTCCTGTGGTTGATGAATCCGTCCATCCCAACAGTCCAGGATCACACAGCACCCCCCCCCCCCACCAAGAAGATAATATATTTAGAAAATGATCAAATATACTCTCAGTATGTTTCACATTTTAATACGGTTACATTAGAAAGAGAAGAATATTAAACATCATCAGTATCAGAGCAGTGAGGAGCCTCCCCCCCCCCCCTCGCCCCCACCGTGTGTGTTTGTTTACAGCATAAAAAGCTCTTTGTGTGTCTGACTGAACCCCCCTTTATCTTTCAGGATAGAGTTTACATCAGACTTTACCTCTCTATAATCTCCACTGTTAGGCAGCAGAGGGTAAGAAGACACTTCTACTAAATATGAACTAAAGCCCCCCCCAGCCCCCACCCACACAGACTGATGAAACCCACGTCTGACTGCTGATTATTTATGTCTCAGCTGCCGGGATGGATTTTATATTTTATAATAAGTTATTTTGCCACCTCTGAACATTTTGCTATGAAAGCAGCAAATGTTTTTCTTACAGTCATTTATTTTGAAATGTCCAGTTTCAGAGATTTTATTGTTGTTTTTGACTTCAGACTGAAAAGTACTGAAAGAAAAACTCAGAAAAGTTTTCATGTGTTTGTTGAACATGAGTACAGATCGATCAGATAGACGCTGAATTATTGATCTGTCTGTGCTGATCCTCTGACTAACCTCACCATGTTGCTGAGCGGCAGGAAGTATAAACAGGAAGTTGTGACTTCATCGTGAAGGTTCGGTCAGATTTTTAAAAAATCACTGTAAAAAAATCTCTATATTTTCAAACCAAATGTGAGATATTAATGTTTAGTTGTTGGATCCTTCATGCAGTTAAAATACATTAATGTGAAAATACAAAATAAAAAAATTCAGAAATTCTACCAAAGTAAAAGTTCAAAATAAACAGCTTCCTGTTTTATAATAATATAATTCCGTTTCCTGTCTGAGGGCGCCCTCTGCTGGACGCTGACAGTCAGTACAGCTGGAGAAACCCCACCACTGTCCCGTGATGGGAGGAAATTCAGCTCACTGTAAACAAGTTACCAAATAAATCAGTTCAATCAGCAACTTTTACACTGATTCACCCATCAGTTCATTAAAATTCATTCAGTTAAAGATTTCAAATGATAAAATACAAAGCTCAGCAGGGACGGAGGACTGGAATGGTCCAGGTCTCAGGTCTCGGTGTCCAGCTGTTCGGGGTTTTGGGGTCACATCTGTCCAGCTGTGCTCTGCTGCTAACTCTGCATGCTACGCTAACAGCTAAGCTAAGGGTGAGTGCTGAACCAGGAGTCCGCTCTGTAACTTTGTGTTCTAATGTTTTCTTGTGTGTTAACGTTGTTCAGATCAGTGATGCTGACAGTTGTGTAGTTTGTGTTGGAATAGATTATAACACAGTGCAGTTTAATAAAATCTACATTGTTGGATTGTGTTTGTAAATGAATTCATGTCTTTAATTTTTTTTAAATTTCTCCTCAGTAATTAACAGAAATTCATCAAATCAAAGATGTTTAATTTTATAATCTATGAATAATCTGACGTCAGAGAATCAGATCAGTGTCATTATTTGGAGGAAAAGAGGAAGTACAAACTCTTCAAAGTAAAGCTCTGCTGTGTTTGAATGTAGAAACAACAGAGGACATCAGCTGTTCACGACTTCTTTCAGCTCCTTCTGTTTTCTTACAGCTGATCAGTGAGGAGGAGGAAGCTGCTGCTGAAGAGCTGCTGCTCAGCGTCAAAGGGAAGAAGCTGTTGTGTTAACAGAAACATTGTGTGTTGTGGTTGTGTTTAAACAGGCAGAGGAAGGATTGTGTGTTATTTTTGTTAAAACTATTAAATTGTCATCTAAATCCGACTAAAGTTTGTCTTTTGAGCTAAAAGTTTGGTTTGAATGTAAAACATGAAATAAACATGTGAAACACACTTTCTGTTAGTTGTGTTTGTCGTCACTTCTCCTCCCACAGCTGATCGACACCTTCAATCCAATCTGACGGTTTGGGTCTTTACCTCTGCTCATTATGACACACTGATGGTCTGGTTACCATGGATACCTGTCAGTGGGCGGCTGTACCTGGTTACCATGGATGCTTGTCAGTGAGTGGGGCCTATCAGGCAGCAGGTGTGGAGCTTCAGGATCATCAGTGAAATGTTCAGACCGTCAGCTGCAGCTCCTGAACGTGT